>JAHQCQ010013575.1:88194-195601 GCA_023539305.1 Ilex asprella
CCTATAAGGTGGCTTATTGCCAATACATATATAGTGTCATAAAGCCCATTTAACTATCAATATTAATTTACAAAAGATTACAAACCTGAGTCTTAGATGCTTTTTGATTGGATTTTATTTAAGTAATTGTTTTATTTTGTAATATTTAGTACGTGAGAGCGTGCTAATTTTTTAATGCTGTCTATTATTCGAGATTTCACAGGCTTTAATCCCTAGACATTTATTATGTAAGAAACAGCAGGGGATCGCTAAAAGACGATAGCTATATAAAGACAGCTACGATAAAAAGCCCTTACTATAAGAAAACATGTACTTTAACAAGGCAGGGGGGATGATTCATTCGTTGAAATATTCATGTTCAACTGATACAGAACAATAGATCTTTTAAAAATCAAAAAATGCTCCTGTGGATTAAATCATATTGGTATTGAAAGTTCCTTCTCCACCTTTCGAGAAGGTTAGAATGAGGAACTTTTATGTTGAACTCAGTTTTAAAAAGGGCTTTTGAAAGAAGCCGAATAAAAATATTTTAAAATGACTTAAATTATTGAAGGCAGTTAAATAAAGTCGTTCTAATCCAAGAACATGGTAAAGCTTTCAACAGGTTCACGCGGGGTAATAAATGTATTTACAATATGATCTGGATCGGCATAGCCCAATACAACAGCACAGACTAACTCCTCATCATCAGGCGCATTGAGTACCTCTAAGACAATACGATGAAAATGATTCCATGCAGCTTGAGGACAACTGTCTATACCTCGTGCTTTGGCTGCAATCATGACGTTTTGCACCATCATGGAAATGTCCATTTTAGCGCCAGTTCCCATGATTTTATTTACAGTAAAATACAGCACAACAGGTGCATCAAAAAGCTGATAATTTCTTAAATGTTGTGCCGCCATTTTTTCTTTTTCGCTTTTTTGAATCGCCAAAAGTCCATACAGCCCCCAACCATTTTCACGACGACGATCAATAAATGGAGAAATCCAAGTGGTTGGGTAGTATGAAAAGCTCGCAGTATGCTGTTCGGCAAGTTCTGGTCGGGTAAATAATTCGATTTGAGCAGCACATACACGGTCAATCATTTCTTGCCGTTTGTTACCAGTGACGACATATACTTTCCACGGCTGGGTATTTGCTCCTGATGGCGCACGACAGGCAACTTTTAAAATATCTTTAATAATAGATAAATCGATAGGTTTATCCAAAAATGCACGTACTGAATGACGGCTTGTAATTGCTTGATCTATCACTTGAACCTGTTCTAAAAACATAAAAGTCCTTTATTGGTCTAATTTTTCATCAAATAGACTATATACGATAGTCGTAGAGGCGTAATATTCATTTTTTGAAACTTTAGCTAAGCCCTAGATTATATAATGATTATAGAAATACTAATCTGAAAAAAGAATTGAAATTAAAGTATTATTCGATAAAACTGATTTAATAAAGGGGTTGAGTTACGCTAGATTACAAAGGTGTAAGAATTATACACAAATTGTTACTTTTGGGTTTTAACTTAGTTTCAACGCTTTCATAATTTAATAGCAAGCATATATGTGCAAAGTTTTTTTTATGTGGTGTTTGAGAAACTACTGAAGAAAACAAGAAAAATTGATTTTTTAGCAAAGTATTGGGGTTAAAAGATCAAATTGTACGGATGCACATCATAAATAAGGCTAGGAGTATTTCATGAGTCTATTCACAAATCGTAAGTCATTGATCGTCAAAAGTTTAGCATTAACAGTAACAGCTTTGATGGTAAATACAGCTCAAGCTGCTACTGACAGTCAAGAGATTCAACAATTACGCAATGAAGTTCAAGAATTAAAAGCACTTCTTCAACAGCAACAGCAGCAAGTAAGATTAGTTGAATCTAAAGTTCAAGCAGCGCCATCTTCTTCTTCAGTTGGCTTAAAGTCTAAGTCTGGTGCAGATATCAATATTTATGGTTTTGTTCGTGGTGATGCGAACTATATCATTGAAGGCGGTGATGACGACTTCAACAAAATCAGTTCAACCAATGGCGAAGCGAAAGATAAACTCCGTGCTACAGCAAAAACAACACGTATCGGTTTAGATTTTAATACACCAGTAGGCGATGCTAAAGTTGGTGGTAAAGTTGAAGTTGACTTTGCTGGTAATGGTGTAAATGAAAACCTTCGTATTCGTCATGCTTATTTAACCTATAACAACTGGTTATTTGGTCAAACAACATCTAACTTCCTATCTAGCCATGCGCCAGAAATGATTGACTTTGCAACTAACGCAGGTGGCGGTACTACACGTATTCCACAAGTACGTTATGCATACAATTTGGCACCGACTACAAAATTATTAGTTGCTGCTGAAGAGGGTAATAGTACTGGAGTTACAGGTACAGCAGTTAAATATAGTCTTCCTGTGTTAACAGGTAAAATTACACAATCATATGCTGATGGCAACGGTAATGCATCTGCACGTGTTTTAGTGGAAAACTATAAAGATAACAATGTTGGCAAAGACAAGACTGGTTGGGGTGTTGCAGTTGGTACAGACTTTAAAGTTGCTGATCCTTTAAAACTTTTTGCTGATGCATCTTATGTGGTTGGCAATAGCAACTACTTATACGGAAGTAACAATGCATATTCTGTGGTAAATGGTGATATTGAACAGAATGAATTCACTGCGCTTCAAGTGGGTGGGACATATAAAATCTTACCTAACTTACGTTCAACTTTAGCGTATGGTGCATTGTTTGCTGACAACGGTACAGATTTTGCCAAAGCAAACCAAACTGCAAATGAAAAAATTCAACAAGCTTGGTTAAACGTGATCTATTCTCCAGCGAAACCGATTGATTTAGGTATCGAGTATATCAACGGTAAGCGTGAAACTTTCGCGGGTCAATCTTATAAAGATAACCGTGTAGGTTTAATGGCGAAATACAATTTCTAATTCCAACTTAGAAATTTATTGATCCAAAAAGCCGAGGAATGATCCTCGGTTTTTTAATGTCTGAGTATTCATGTCAAAAATAATCATCAAATCAATATCATTTCAAATAATGAATAATATTGTAAAAACATAAGACATTTGCTTAAAAAAATGCATAATTAACCCACTTTTTTTCTATGTTCATATTATCGTATAGATAAATGACCTGTTTTGGCCTGTTCTTGTAAAGCGAATGACTTATGAGGACTGTATTTCTCATTGTTTGATGAAATGATCTTTTATCAATAATAGGAGTAACATCATGACCATTTTCTTTTCTAAATTTTTGCAGCATTGCAATTCTGTTTATATCTAATCGCTAATGTATTTATCGCGATAAGCCTTTTTGATTTTCAATGTTGAAAATCTGCGTTTTATTTTAATTTTTTGTTGTATATATCAGGCAATTAGGTAATCACTGAATCTGAGTGATTTTAAGTCTGATACTATGGAATAGCATTTCTATATCTATACAACAAAAAATCTAGCCAAAGAATGGACAATTACTTATGGAATTTTCTTTTAATGCCTTCTATACGTTGATTGCAGCGGTCATCGTATTGTTATTGGGTCGTTTCCTGGTCAATAAGATTGATTTTCTCCGTAAATATAATATTCCAGAACCTGTTGCTGGGGGACTTGTTGCCGCAATTTTATCTTTACTCATTCATAATTTCTGGGGCTATAGCATTACCACAAGTAGTGAATTGCAAACCAGTTTCATGTTGGTATTTTTCGCTTCAATTGGTTTAAGTGCAAATTTTGCAAAATTAAAAGAAGGCGGTTTTGGTTTAGTCGTTTTTTTAATTTGTGTTGCCTCATTTATTGTCGTACAAGACTTTGTTGGGATTGGGTTGGCAACAGCCATGGGTCTAGACCCGCTGATTGGTTTGATTGCAGGTTCAATTACCCTCACAGGTGGACATGGTACAGCAGGTGCTTGGGGTGAGATTTTAGAAACCCAGCATGGTATTCAAGGTGCATTAGCATTGGGTATGGCAAGTGCAACCTTTGGTTTAATTATTGGTGGGATCATCGGTGGTCCATTGGCCAAGCTACTGATTAACCGTTATCAGTTATCTAATCCAAAGACACAAAAAGAAGTGGATGAGACCAATCAGCAAGCTGTTTCTGATCTTGGTGAATATGTTCCCTTTGAATATCCACATCAAGTCCGTTTGATTACGGCAGATAATGCGATTACAACATTGGGGCTTTTTGCAGCATGTTTGGCTTTTGCTGAATTTATGACAGGTTACAGTAAAGGACAATGGTTTGAGCTGCCAACATTTGTTTGGGCGCTCGCTGGCGGTGTTATTCTTCGAAATGTGCTTGAAGGCATTTTAAGAGTTAAAATGTTTGATCGTGCGATCGATGTGTTTGGTAATGCAGCACTGTCACTTTATCTAGCAATGGCTTTACTTTCATTAAAACTTTGGCAGTTAGCAGATTTAGCCGGGCCATTGGTGATTATTTTGAGTGCACAAACATTAACGATGGCTTTATATGCTGCTTTCGTGACATTCCGTGTAATGGGGAAAAATTACGATGCAGCGGTATTGGCTGCAGGGCATTGTGGTTTTGGTATGGGTGCAACACCAACAGCTGTTGCAAATATGCAGGCCATTACCAATATGTACGGTCCTTCACATAAAGCATTTTTGATTGTTCCGCTTTGTGGTGCTTTTTTTGTCGACTTGATTAATGCAACAGTGATTCAATTAATTCTAAAATTTATCGCTTAATCTTTAGATTTAAAAAGCCAGTGATATCACTGGCTTTTTAAATGAAATTCAGCAAGGCATAATGAATAAATAAAAGACTAGGAATACTGATAAAAATTGAAATTTTAAGTTTTAAACTCAATAGCATTAAACAGGCTGTGAGAATATCTAATGGATTGCCCATGGTTTTTTGTAGCATGGGGACGATCACAGACAGGATAAATCCAACAACTACGGCATTGATGAGCATTACAGAATTTTCAATATAACGATTCTCAAGTTGCTTAGACCAGTAAGGCAAAGCTAAAAAACAAAGAAAAAAGAAGGTAGAAAGATCAACAGTGTTGTTATGGCAGCATTAACAATGGGAAAAGCTGTAAGGGGTAAATATGCACCAAGATAACTGGCAAAGCTAAACAGTGGTCCTGGCATAAATTGCGCAAGTGTGTAGCCTAATTCAAAATCTTGTTTACTGATTAGCCCTGTATTGACAAGGTCTTGGTGCAGCATAGGAAGAACCACATGGCCACCACCAAAGACCAAAGCGCCTGTTTTATAAAAACTAAAACTGGCTTGAAAGAACAGCTTGTTGGAAAAAAGCATTGCCAAGCACAAGGCGAAAAAGATTGAAATAAAGCCAATCAACCAGATTGAATGAAGACGATGAGCGGTTGGTAAGGTATTAAAATTTATATGTTGTTTTTCGATAGCAAGATCATTTGAATCCTTTTGAATATATACAAATCGCGTCATTAAAACGGCTAAACAACCAGTACCGAGAATAATCACAAGTTGTATCCAAGCATTGGAAAACAGCAGGAGCAACCCAGTACTAACAAGCATTAAGGCAAAATGTAGTTTGGTTTTACAATAGCTTTTAAACATCTGTAAAAAAGCAAAGACAATAATTGCCAAGATGATTGAGTGGATTGTTGAAAATAAGGTTAAATTAAAAACTGGATGTTGCTGAATGAATCGTGCTAAGCCAAACATTAGCAAGGCTGAAGGAAAGGTAAACCCAATCCAAGCCACAATTGCACCTAAATGTCGATGTTGTAAATAGCCGATAGCCATACCCATTTGACTACTACTTGGGCCTGGGAGTAGTTGGGTAAGTGCAAGCAGTTGAGCATATTGCTGCTCATTTAACCAATGCTTTTTCTTTACAAAAACCTGTTTAAAGTACACTAAATGTGCGGCTGGACCACCAAAGCTGCTACAGCCTAATTTTAAAAAAATCCAAAAAATTTCAAAAAGTGTGGGCATATTTTTAGGATTATTTTAGACACTGATTTTTATAATCTAATCGAAAATCATGACAGAATAAATAAATACAACAGCAAATCATTGCAAATTATGCTTAGATACATGCGAATTTAGATTGTGTCATGATCTGAGAGTATATGTCATTGTTAAATAAAACCTTAGCTGCTTTGTTTTGTGGTTTATTGCTAACTGCATGCGCACATTCACCCGAAAAAAAATCTCAAGCCAGTAGCTTAGCAACCCAACAGGTTTTAGAAGCCACTTCACGATTGGACAATACTTTTTATCAATACAAACAATTGTCAAAGAAAAAGCCTGTGATTGCTTTGGTTTTAGGCAGTGGGGGCGCGCGTGGTTATGCCCACATTGGTGTAATCGAGGTGCTGGAACAACATGGTATTAAGCCTGATTTTATTGTTGGCACAAGTGCGGGAAGTATCGTTGGTTCAATTTATGCCAGTGGGAAATCGCCTGAACAATTACGTCAAATTGCACTCAATATGAAAGTGGGTGATGTACGCGATTTTAAAATTGGGATGAAAGGTTTTTTTGACGGGCAAAAAGTTGAGGATTATGTCAATAAGCAAATCGATCAAATGCCTTTGGAAAAGATGAAGATCCCGATGTATGTGGTCGCTACAGAATTACAAAATGGTGAAAAAACAATTTTTAATTATGGCAATACTGGGCAAGCTGTAAGAGCTTCTGTATCTATTCCAAGTATGTTTATTCCCACAAAAATTAAAGGTAAGGAATATGTTGACGGTGGCTTGGTTAGCCCAGTACCCGTGAATATCGCCAAAGAATTAGGTGCAGATATCGTGATTGCAGTGGATATATTGGCACAACCTGTTAATACTGAAACCACGAATGTCTGGGGGCTGTTTAACCAAAATATCAATATCATGCAAAATCGATTAGCAGCAGAAGAATTAAAAAATGCAGATATTGTGATTCAGCCAGATTTACGCGAAAAAGCGCATATTTTTGATGTAAAAGGCCGTCAGGATACCATGCAAGCCGGAATCGATGCTGCCAATCAACGTATGCATGATCTAGATGTAGTTATTGCCAGTAAGAAAAGTCTTGAAACTGCTCAGCAGCAATATCAAGTTCAAAACTAAGATCAATCGTAATAGATCCATTTAAAAATATTATACTTTTATCACTGTATGATTATTTGAATAAGGATGATGTGCTATAGCGGTCATCTGTTTATTTAAATCTATGATGATTAAATTTGTTATGGGTACAAAGTAAGAATTGTGACACTATCCCATACCATTCTTGGAATCATCCCTGTAAACATTGATCATTGTTATCAAATTCAACACCAATTATCGGATCAGCAAAGACTTAGATATGGCAAGATTGCAGCGCGAATATTGTAAAGAATAGAAAATGATTGATAAACCAATAAGATATACATCAAATAAATGACTATAGTCATAATCATAAATTGAGAGAATGGTCAATTGCCGAATTAAACATGTTTTTTAGCTGAAAAGATATATAATAATAGACTTAAATCTCCTGCCAAAATAGAGTCTAGAATACGATGTCTCCATTAGATCAAATGATCCCAGCTACAGATGACCAGTCAGAATTAACCATGTCCGTTTTGATGACCCCAGATATGGCCAACTTTTCAGGTAATGTACACGGTGGAACCATCCTTAAGTTGCTTGATCAAGTCGCTTATGCATGTGCAAGTCGTTATTCAGGTAGCTATGTTGTGACACTTTCAGTCGATAAAGTGAATTTCAAAGAGCCAATTCATGTGGGTGAAATGGTCAGCTTCCTTGCCAGTGTCAACCATGTTGGTCGTACCTCCATGGAAATCGGGATTCGTGTTGAAGCACAAAATATCCAAAAACGTACAGTACGCCATACCAACAGTTGCTATTTCACCATGGTGGCCGTAGATGAAAATGGTAAGCCACAGCAAATTCCAGCTTTAAATCTGGATAATGATTGGAAACGCTGTCGTTTTGAAGCGGCTGAACAACGTAAAGTGGCACGTTTACAAGAAAATCATCATCCTTCTTGCAGTATTTATAAAAAAGCTTCAAATGGTTAATTAATTGCATTGCCCCCTCGTTACCAATGAGGGGGCGCTTAAAGATAATCTCAAAATTTAAATGAAATGTAGTCAGCGTGATAGGACCTTTTTGACAGCACTAAGCTTAAGGTATAGACGCTTAAACATAAATTCAAACGATAAGAATTTGATAAAGACAGAGCAGTACTTTTAATTGACTTTGTTAAGAACACGTCCATCTACAGTCATGCTCCATGTCCCATTGGCAGTTTGTTGCGGTGCTTGAGAAACTTTAAACTCAGTTGAAAGTGGTCCAATGCCAGCACTAAAGTTATTGCCTTCAAATTTAGAAATTGGGGCAGATACAGATGAACTTGAATTAGGTTGTTTATTGCTATATTCAACGCGGCCTTCAGGTGTAATCATCAAATTTACACTGCCATCCTCACTTTGCCATGTGCCTGAGTAGTTTTGCTTATCTGTCGGTAACGGTTTGCTACATGCAACAAGTAGGGTGCTGATGACGCCTAAACCGATCAGTTTTTTTAACATTTTAAATTCCTCGTTAGTCTTGATATGTCAGGTTTTAATTATAAATTTATCAATTTTACAAACTGATTTAAGTGCAAAATAGTATAGCTGAATTATTCAATAATTCGAATTAGAAAAGCACTCAGGGGGCATAATGGGCGTATGTACGAGTTATCTTAAAGATTAAAGATCAGAAAAATAATGTTGTTATGATGATTTTAATTTTTTTTTAAAGTGCAATTTATATAAAAAATATTCTAAATTATTGGTTTGGATCAATCGCGATACTGTGGGTAACCACATATAATCTTTTCTGTAATTTAGCGCATTTATAAAAGGATGGAATTTATTTTTTAGAAAGGAAGCACTTTGCTTTTGCATATAAATTAATCATTCTTAGTGATATTTTGATTATACTCAAAGCACGATAAAAATGGATTTAAAAACAATGAAACTTTATACCAATGCTCATTCTCGTGGAAATACCATTTTACCTTTATTAAAAGAATTAGATATCGAAGATCAAGTCGAAATTATTCAAGTGGATTATAAAGACTTGAATCAGCCTGAATATTTGGTACTGAATCCGATGGCTAAGATTCCTTTTTTAGTGGATCAAGGTTCTGTCATTTCTGAGACGTCTGCAATCTTTGCGTATTTAGCAGACAAATATATTGAGAAAGGTTTAGCACCCGCATTGAATGATCCTAAGCGTGGAGAATATTTAAAATGGTTATTCTTTTGCCACGGACCTTTGACTGAGTTTATGGATATTAAAAGCTTAGGTATTTCAACAGAACAAATTCAGGAACGGAGAAGAAGTCTAGGCTTTGGTACAGAAGAAACAATTTATAACTTTATTAAAGTTGGGCTAAAGCAAGCAAATCCTTATTTGCTGGGGCATCAAATTTCTGCGGCAGATTTGTTTTTAGCATACTGGCTGATCTTCGCCATCTCTTTTAAAATTGTGCCATATCTAGACGAATTTAAGCCGTTTATTCAGTTGATTCAACAGCGTGATACCGTAAAAGGTGTCGCTTGGATTCAGGCAGTTTAGCGGAGTTTGTTCAAGGATGAATATGGTTTAAAAATGGATTTTAAATTTATCTAGATGATTCAGAATAGTGATAATTTAAATATTATTGGTTGTTTTACCGATAAAGTAGCTGCTGAAAAATACATTTATGATCATCAGCTTAAGTGAATAACATCAGAAAAAATAAAAAGACTAAATCGCAGCATGATCTAGTCTTTTTATTCAGATCGTCTTTTCAGACAACCCAATTGCTAACTCGGGAGGAGTATTAAATCTTATTGACCTGCTTGAGGAGCAGAAGTCGCTGGAGCTTCAGCAGCGCTTTCAGTCGCAGGTTGAGCTGAAGGTTGACCAGCAGCTTGAGTATCTTCAGCTGCAGCTGGTTGTTCTTGAGTTGATACAACAACTTGTTCAGCTTCTGTTGCAGCTGTATCAGTAGCAGCAAAAGTTGAGAAAGCAGTGAAAGCAAGTGTAGTAGCTAAAAGTGTTTTAACGAGTTTCATTTTGGCATCCTTAATTCATTGAATTGATCGTATAACGACCTGTGAGAGCGTCAGTTGTTAAATGCGTTGCTGATCACAGGGAGTAGTGTCATGCTAAGTGCAGATGAAAAAATGGGCAACCTAAGCAACAAAGCGTAACAGACAGGTTTACATGTTTAAAACAAATCATTGTATTATGTTGCTTTTTTGTGACTCATTGACTTTTACCAAGAGGTAAAAATGTATGTAAATATGAAAAGTTGATTAAAAAATACACTCTATTGTTACTTACAATTAACATTCACGATGCAATCTTTATGAATGTTGTATTGGAGTTTTGGATTGTTTTTGTAATTTTAATTTAAAAAATAGATTTAAAACCTGAAACTATTGGCACATTTTCAGTAATAATAAGAAGCGTCGCGATAACCATCAATTTCTTTCATTTAATCTGCTGAGTCGATCCTTTGAAGATTTTAAGCCAAAAAACAGTCAAAACTCATATTATTTCTGGTTTTTTAGGGGCTGGAAAGACCACCTTATTACAGCATTTGCTTCAACAGAAGCCAGAAAATGAAACGTGGGCGGTTCTGATGAATGAGTTTGGGCAGATTGGTGTAGATCAGCAATTGTTACCACAAGACTCAGGCTATGAAGTAAAAGAATTACTTGGTGGTTGTTTATGTTGCGCAGGACAATTGCCTATGCAAATTGCCTTGTCTCGATTGATTTATGATAAACAACCCGATCGACTATTTATAGAACCCACAGGCTTAGGTCATCCCGCTCAACTTTTGGCACAATTGACTGAACCGCAATGGCAAGCGCAAATTGATATGCGTGCATTGGTGACAGTAATTGATGGGAGTCGCTTACATGATTCTGAATGGGTGAATCAAGAGCTTTATCAAGATCAGTTAAAAGCTGCACAAATTGTTGTGGTTTCACATGCAGATACTATGTCTGCGTCTGATCATGAGGTATTAAACCAGTTTAAAAATGATTACTTTGCTTATATTCAAACTTGGGTATTGGCAGAGCAGGGTAATCTTGATATTCAACAGCTGGATCTATCCCATCAAGGGGTTGAGAGAAAAGTTGTACCGCTGATCCAAGTGCAAAAGCAATTTAACCCCGATGAAGTACTGCCTGTGGTTAAACAATTGCCTTATCACTATGTTGAAACGGCTAATGGATATACTGTGGCAGGTTGGAAATTTTCAAAGCGTTGGCTATTCGATTTTTATGACTTGTTAGATGTCTTGTGTGAGCAAAAAGACTGGTTGCGGATCAAAGGGATATTCAATACCAATCAAGGTTGGATGACATTTAATTTTAATCCCGAAAATTTGAATTATAAATCGGGTGAAGAAAGCTTGGATAATCGGATTGAACTCATTAGCCAGCACAATCGTGATTGGGAAAGTTTAGAAACGGCTTTGTTGAATTGTCGAATTGATCAGGCGGAAAAAACGCAGTAATCCTTTTGAAAATCTTATAGACTGTGCGCCATATTTAAGAACTTTTTGGAACTTTCATGGCATTAAAAGCAACAATTTATAAGGCTGATCTCAATATTGCCAATATGGATGTGCATCAATATGGTGATTATCAATTCACGATGGCATTACATCCGTCTGAAACGATTGAACGCTTAATGGTGCGTGTATTGGCATATGCTCGTTTTGCAGATGAACGTTTGGAATTTACCAAAGATTTATTTGAAACTGATGAACCTGCTTTATGGGAAAAGGATTTAACCGGACAGTTGATTAAATGGATTGAAGTTGGTTTGCCTGACGAAGACAAAGTTAAAAAAGCGGCAGCGCGTTGTAAAGAAGTGGCTGTCATCGCCTATGGTTCAGCCGTTGCAGAATGGTATAAAAGAAGTTCTAAACTCAAAACCTTGTCAAATGTTCAGGTATGGCAATTGTCTGAGGCGACGACAACTGCAATTCAAGCTTTATGTCAACGCACCATGCAATTGCAATTAAATGTTATGGATGGTGAGTGGACCTTGATTGGTGATGATGCTCAAGCTGTGATTGAATGGACTCAGTTACAGTAATCATTGTTGCTCAATAAAAATTGACAAGAAAAGCAAGCGAATCGCTTGCTTTTTTTTGCTCAAATTTCGTATACCTAGAGTGATAAAAATAGTTATGTAGAAAATCAATGAATAATGACATCTACCATTTACTGATGGCTTTGGCGATTGGTGCGATTATTGGTGCAGAGCGTGAGTATCGCAGTAAGTCCGCAGGGTTACGTACCATGATTATGGTAAGTTTAGCATCCTGCTTATTCACCATACTTTCAATTAAAATTGGGGTACAAAATCCTGATCGTTTGGCAGCAAATATTCTGACGGGTTTGGGGTTTTTAGGTGCTGGGGTTATTTTTAAAGATGATAACCGAATTTCAGGGATTACCACTGCAACAACAATTTGGATGGTGGCTGCATTAGGTATGGCCGCTGGTGCAGGTTATGAATATTTAGCATTTGTTGGAACGCTACTGGTACTGGTTGTTTTAGTATTTCTCGTCTATTTTCAAGAAAAAATTGAAGCGATTCATCAAGCGCGTAATTACAGGATTTTATGTGATTATCAGCAAGAGACCTTAGATAAATATGAAGAATTGTTTAAGCAATACAATATGAAAATTTTACGTGGTGTACAAAATAAAACTGAAAAACAGATTGTTGGGCGCTGGGTGTTAATTGGATCTGCACAAAATCATAAAAAACTCACAAACTATTTGCTTTTAGATCAAGAGATTAAAGAGTTAAGTTTCTAAAACAAGAAAAAAGTGTGGTTGATTTATTCAATCTTTTATTCATCAAATTTTCAGCTTAGCGATTTAATCTAAGCAATTGTATAAAGTATTGGAGTAAACCGATGCGAGATCCTTATGAACGTGTTATCCATTTTAATCAGTCGCGAGATGAGCGATTTCTAGCAATTAAATATAAATTAATGGCGAGTAGTGCTTTCCGTTTTTTCCGTGGTTCATGTCATTTATATTATGAAGATTTGGCAAGCCAGCAAACATGGAAAGATCAAACCATCACTTGGATTTGTGGTGATTTGCATGTCGAAAATTTTGGCAGTTATCGTAGTCGACATCAGGTGGTTTATTTTGATTTAAATGATTTTGACGAGGCGATTTTGGCCCATCCAACGTGGGATGTGTCGCGTTTTATTTGTAGTATATTTTTAGCTGGTAAAGAGCTGAATATCGGCGACGATGATTTAAAAACGATTGCAGCACAACTGCTAGATGAGTATTTAAATGCACTTCGTATAGGGAAAGCTTATGCAGTAGAAAAAGAAACCGTCGATGGTATTTTAAAGAAATATATTGCAACCGTTTCTGAACGTGATCCTGTGGCATTTATTGAAGCGCGTTGTTCTTTAGATAAAACAAGTGATCGACGCTATTTGGTGATTGATCAGAAAAAATATTTTAAAATAGAATCAAAAAGCTTATATACGGGGCTGATAAAAACATTTTCTGAGAATTTACAAAAACTCAATACGAAAAATCAATCAAATTTTCAAGTATTAGATGTCGCAGTACGCATTGCGGGAACAGGAAGTATCGGTTTAAATCGCTATGTATTTTTAGTTTATGATCGTGAAAATAAAACCTATACGTTATTCGATATGAAACAGGCCCAAGCTTGCTCTCTAAGCTTGTCTCCATTTCTAAAAATAGAGCAACCAGAATGGGATGATCAAGCGCAACGCATTCAATTCATCCAAACACTCATGCAGTACCAAATCCCGGCTCAGTTATCACGGCTAGACTTTCAAGGACAAGCGTATATTGTCAAAGCATTACAACCCGAACAAGATAAAATTGATTTTAAACAGTGTGTAGATAAACCTAAAAAATTTACCGATGCCTGCTATAACATGGCCCGATTAATTGCTTATGCTCAATTGCGTTCGGCAGGGCGTAAAGGTTCTTCAACAGCAGATGAATTAATCAATTTTGCAGAACAAGCAGAACTTTGGAAAACGCAATTGTTGAAATACACGTATAATTACGCCCAACAAGTTGAGCAAGATTATCAAAGTTTTTGTAAAAGTTATGCTGAATATCGTACTGAACAAAAGACAGTGATGAGTAAAGCTTTGCACAAACCCGAATGATGAATAGGAATAATGTATGTCAAATGAATTAGAAATTATCGACTTAAAAGTTGGTGAAGGTAAAGAAGCGGTAAAAGGTGCTTTGATTACAACTCATTATACTGGCTGGTTGGAAGACGGAACCAAATTCGATTCTTCAATTGATCGTGGCAATTACTTTGAAACAGTGATTGGAACAGGGCGTGTAATCAAGGGCTGGGATCAAGGCATTATGGGGATGAAGGTGGGCGGTAAACGTAAATTGATCGTTCCTGCACATTTGGCGTATGGCGAGCGTAAAATGGGCAAAATTATTCCAGCAAATTCTAATCTGATTTTTGAAATTGAACTTTTTGATGTCAAAACCCGTGATTAAATCTGCGAAATGTCTGAGCTAATTTAGCCCTCAACATGGACGCAAAAATAGAGATCAATTGATCTCTATTTTTTATGTCTAATGAAGCATCTATTGACTACACTGTCTTGTGTTAGTGATGTTGAGAGAGTCTTCTTGATTTCTGTATATATTACTCAGATAAAAGTATCATTCGAATCCGACTTTATGCGCTTATTATTTAGCTAATAGTGTGATTTTAAACACAATCGTTTTATTTTTTTGTTTATTATTTGCTCAATACTTAACAATCATCTACAATACTTTTGTCTTAAAAGTGTTTAAATGTCATAAATAAATAATTCTGCTCAGAGTTATTTTTTAAGGTTCGTTTCAGTTTTATTCTTTTAAATCATCGTTGTAAAACCTCTGGCTCAATTCGTCTTGAAAAAGGATTTTAGTATTTCAATATTGATGTACTACGGACGGATTCAGATTTAAAACAATGATGATCGAGTATTTAAATATATGCTAAGCCGTTACTTTTCTCCTTCAGCGATGATATGCGTAACACTATTGTTTTCGTCCTTTTATAATAGTGCAATGGCAGAAGTAGACCAAGTTGCTACTGAAACTCCAATCGAGCATGAATTACCTAAAATTGATTTAAATACGCTGACGATTATTGGTTATCATGAAATTACGCCGAACCATGATGCAGTGATTCCAGACTATGCTGTGACCACGAAACAGTTTGAGCTGCATTTAGATTGGCTACAAAAAAATGGCTATAATTTTGTCAATGTAGACCAGATTATTAAAGCCAACGAAGGTAAATATAAACTACCCACCAAACCTGTATTGTTGACTGTAGATGATGGTTATCAATCTTTTTATCAATATGCATATCCGGTCATTAAACAACGTAAAATTCCTGTTGTACTCGCTGTCGTTGGCTCATGGTTAGAACCTAAAGCCAACGAAATGGTCCAATTTGGAGATGAAAAATTAGCACGTAAAAAACTTTTGACTTGGGATGAACTTAAAACCATGCAAAAGAGTGGCTATGTAGAAATTGGTAGCCACAGTTATAATTTACATCGTGGTATTTTAGGCAATCCTCAGGGCAACTCTGAGCCTGCCGCTGTCACACGCGAATACGATCCAAAAAGTAAAACCTATGAATCTGACAAAGTCTATGCAGATCGTATTTTTAGTGATTTGAAAAAAAATAATAAATTATTGCAATCGCATGGTTTGAAAGCACCACGTGTGATGGTGTGGCCATATGGTCGTTATAATATGGAAGCAGTTGCTTTGGCTAAAAAAGTCGGTATGCCGATTACCATTAGCTTAGATGATGGTCCAGACCATATTGAAAAATCCTTAGGTCATTTGAACCGTATTCTTGTCGAAGGCAATATGACCACGGATTCATTGGCACAAGAAATTCAAAGCCGTCAGATGAACTTTACTGACAATAACCGCCCACAAAAAGTCATGCATGTGGATTTAGACTATATCTATGATCCAGATGAAGCACAGCAAGAGAAAAACTTAGGTCATCTGTTAGACCGTATTCGTGAAATGAATGTCACCACGGTATTCTTACAGGCGTTCGCTGATCCTGATGCCAATGGTTCTGCTGATATGGTGTATTTCCCAAATCGTTATCTGCCAATGCGTGCAGATTTGTTTAACCGTGTTGCATGGCAGATTCAAACGCGTACTCATGTGAGTCGTTTATATGCGTGGATGCCTTTGTTGGCTTGGGACTTACCTGCTTCAAATCCTGCGTCTAAAGATGTGGTGGTGACCCAGCAAGCCAAAGACAGCGATCATTTAAATATGGGATATCATCGTTTAAGCCCATATTCACCAGAAGCACGTAAAGTAATTGAAGGCCTATATCAGGATTTAGCAAAATCGACGACGTTTGATGGTATCTTGTTCCATGATGATGCAACACTTTCAGATTATGAAGATGCTAGTCCAGAAGCGATTAAAGCCTATCAAAAAATTGGTTTACCAGCCGATTTAGAAGAAATTCGTAATGATGATGCAAAATTGCAAAAATGGACTGATTTTAAAACCAAGACCATTGATAATTTTGCAATGGATTTGGCGCAAAAAGCACGTTATTACCAACCATTCTTACTGACTGCACGTAACTTATATGCTCAAGTTGCACTTTCAGCATATTCGGAAAACTGGTATGCCCAGTCTTTAGAACAATCGATTAAAAATTATGACTTTACTGCAATTATGGCAATGCCGTATATGGAACAGGCGCCAGATGCAACTAAGTTTTATAAAGATTTAGTACAAAACGTGAAGAAACAACCCAATGGGATTAAAAAGACGATTTTTGAGTTACAAGCAGTGAACTGGCGTAATAATCAAAAGATTCCAACCTCGGAAATTGCTCAAACAATTCAGTCTTTGTATCAACAAGGTGTGATGCATGTGGGTTACTACCCAGATGATCCAATAGAAGATCATCCAAATACTGCTGAAATGCGTAAAGTATTTGATTCTAAACCACAACGATTGGTTCCTTAAGGTCTGATATGAGTGCATTTCAACACCTGTGGCAATCCGTATTAAACTTTATCTTCTATTATCCATTATTTATGTCGTATCTATGGATGATAGGCGCTTTAATTTTCTATTGGAAAGAACGTAAAGAGCCGCCATATACTCAACCGCCAACATTGGAAGAATATCCTTTAGTTGCTGTGCTTGTGCCGTGTTTTAACGAACAAGACAATGCGGATGAGACCATTAGTCATGCATTGAAGTTGAATTATCCAAACTTTGAAGTCATTGCGATTAATGATGGGAGTTCTGACAATACTGCAGAAATCTTAAATGCGTTGGCATTGAAGTATGACAAGCTTCGCGTTGTACATTTGGCTGAAAACCAAGGTAAAGCCATGGCTTTACAAGCGGGTAGTTTGCTTACCGATGCTGAGTTTTTAATTGGTATTGACGGTGATGCGTTACTTGATCCATATGCTGCACAGTGGATGATTCGTCATTTTCTCAATAATCCTACCGTTGCAGCGGTGACAGGTAATCCGCGTATTCGTACTCGTTCGACTTTGCTTGGACGGATTCAAGTTGGCGAATTTTCTTCAATTGTCGGTATGATTAAACGTGCACAACGTACTTTTGGTCGTTTATTTACAGTTTCTGGTGTGATTACTGCATTTCGTAAAAGTGCTGTACATGAGGTGGGCTATTGGTCACCAAACATGTTGACAGAAGATATTGATATTACTTGGAAATTGCATCGCGCGGGTTGGGAAGTAAAGTTTGAACCGAATGCCTTGGTTTGGATTTTAATGCCAGAAACCTTTGATGGTCTATGGAAACAACGCTTACGTTGGGCTATGGGTGGCGCTCAAGTTTTAATTAAGAATTTTGATGTATTATTTAAACCGAAGCTGAATTTTCTATGGCCTTTGATTATTGAGCTGATCCTTACCTTAGTCTGGTCATATTTAATGCTGATTATGGTGATTTTCTGGATTTTGCATTTGCTGCTACCGTATGCAGGATTCCCTGCAATGAGTTCTCCATTATTACCGATGGGAACAGGTATTTTACTCGGTACAACTTGTTTACTGCAGTTCGCAATCAGTAAGTGGATGGATAGTCGTTACGAATCGAGTTTAGTGAAAAACTACTATTGGATGATTTGGTATCCCTTTGTATTTTGGTTGATTACAGTAACGGCAAGTATTGTTGCATTTCCAAAAGTTCTTTTACGTGGAGAAAGTAAAAGAGCACGTTGGGTTAGCCCAGATCGTGGTATGCGACATGATGACTAACATTTTAGTCAGAATAAGTTTTGAGATACGAATATGAAAACAAACTCTTTAATTATTGATGTACGTAAGCAGTTACCGTGGCATCGTCGTTATTTCTCCACGACAATGACGGCTATGCTGTGGGCATTTTGGTTACTGCTTTGGAGACCTATTGTCATCTTAGTGGGATATCTTTCACTTGAGAAACCGCAACTGGTACATTATTTCTTTAATGCTTTTGCAAAAGCCTTAGAAAGCGGATTATTTGCGTTGATTGCTTGTGCGATTTCTTTGTGGTTATGGAGTAACTTTGTTCCAGCGAAGACCAAAAAGGAAGCAGAAGCTAAATCTACACAAGAATATGCCGAGCATTTCAATCTGAATGTGGATGATCTTATACATTCTCGTCAGCAAAAAATCGCTACAGTTCATCATGATGCTGATGGTCGCATCACATATATTGACTAATGGCTTAGTCAGCAAAAGTCCCACAGGTTGGGGCTTTTGTTTTCACAGGGAAACATAGATGTCCGCAAAAATAAACTCGGCAGAAAGTATTCGAGGTTTAGCTTGTTTAGCTGTCGTATTTTCTCATCTTGCAATGAGTTTTTTTCCATTTTTACATCATTTTGATCCTAATGAGAAAACAGATTTGGCTTGGGTGTATGCCATACATCATTTGCCTTTTGGTTTTCTCTACTCAGGTGATGCAGCTGTTTTTGTATTTTTTGTCTTAAGTGGCTTTGTGCTCAGTTATGCGATTTTAAAAAGCCCTCAACAATTTCATGCAAAAATTAACAATATGATGATTAAACGCTATCCACGTTTAATGATTCCAGCACTGACGTCATGTGTCATCATTTGGTTGGTCCTTAAAGTCATCCATATTGATAGTAGTCATGTGGGGGCTTGGCTACATGCGTTTGCGATACAAGATTTTAGTTTTAGACATGCAGTATATGAAGGAACTATAGGCGCATTTTTATTCTCAGAAAGTGATATAAACTGGGTGTTATGGACGATGACGATTGAGCTTATGGGCTCATTTGCATTATTTTTTCTACTCTATTTGTATCATTATAAACATATTACTTTTTGGCTAGGCTCACTTTTAATTCCTTGTCTTGCATTTTTTTGGCGAGGGCAAGGCTTTAGTTTTGGGATTTCCAGTTTTATTATTGGTATCTATATTTATCTGTATGCCAAACCACTTTCAAATGTGGTAGCTATTCCTATGCTATTGATTGGCCTATATTTGGCGGGTGCACATAATACCAGTGCAGCCTATAGCTGGGTTCATCATATTTTAGGGGAGAATACTTATGATTATAGTAATTTCATCGCTGGGATTTTAATTGTTTATAGTGTATTGATGAGTCCATTACTGTCTAAAGGCTTAGATCACCCGATTTTAGTCTGGTTAGGAAAGTTATCTTTTTCTATTTATCTATTACATCTAATGATGCTGTATTTAATCTGTATTCCACTATTTAACTTATTTTTAAGTTGGCATTGGAGTTATTCTCTCGCTGTAATCTGCTCAGGGCTAACTGCGATTGCAGTCACTTTGGTTGCTGCAAATTTTTATAGTGATTATGTCGATCAGTTGGCTATTAAGGTCAGTAATAAAATTGCTGACAAGGTTTTAAATTAGTCCTTTAAAAACTCGCATACAATTTGCAAATATTGTTTACAATTTAAGATGTATTGAGTTGTTTTTTAGACATTAAAAAATTGATAAATATCGTGATTTAATCAAGTATGGGCGACTCATTTTTAGCATGGATCGCTTATATGCATCTGTTCAAATCCATTGTTATTTCATTGATCGCAATGAGCGTTCAATTTACTCAAGCAGCCCCATTAAATGCTCAGCAAGCATTGACTGATGCACCGCCAATGAGTTTGTTTGAATCGTGGAATACACCCATTGAGCCCTTTAAAATTTTTAATCATGTCTATTATGTCGGTACTGAAAATTTATCTTCGGTACTGTTTGATACGGGTGATGGTTTGGTTTTAATTGATAGTGGGATTGATCAGTCGGCAGTGCAGATTAAAGCCAATATTGAAAAATTGGGGTTTAAAATCACAGATGTAAAATACCTACTTAATAGTCATGCGCGTCTAGATCAAGCTGGTGGGTTTGCCAAATTAAAACAATGGAGTGGTGCTCAATTGGTCGCAAGTGCTGCCAATGCCGAAATGCTAGAAAATGGCGGCGTGACTGATTTCGCTTTAGGTAAGCAATTGCCTTTTCCATCTGTAGCTGTAGATATCATCATCAAAGATGGGCAACAGTTAAAGCTCGGTCGTCAAATTTTTACAGCACATGCGACGCCAGGCCATTTACCAGGTGCAACCTCTTGGACAACAGATATCCGTTATCACTTTAAAAATTATAAAGTCATCTATGCCGACAGTTTATTTACGGGCGGTTATTATTTGTTAAACAATAACAATTATCCAAATCTAGTTTCAGACATACGTCACACATTTAAAACTTTGGATGCAATCCATGCAGATATTTTTCTTGCCAATAAAGCGGATCGTTTCCATATGAAGCAGAAATTAGCCAAATTGAATGCGGGTGATAAAAAAGCATTTATTGATCAGACGGGTTTACAAAACTATGTAGCGAAGGGGAGAATTGAATTTGAACAACAATTACAGCAGCAACAACGCTTAGCGCAGTTTAAAACATTGCAATAATTACTTTAAAATAAAACATGCTATATGCGTTATATAGCGTGTTTTTTGCCGCTACGTGTTACCTTGCGAAACGATGTTTCTCATTATTTAGAATGACTAAATTTCATATTTCCTGCCTAGTATCGCCTAAAAAACACACGTAGTCGCAAACGTAGACGAATTGTCAACAGACCCTAGTAGAATTCAGATAAAACTGATCATTTATTTTTAAATGATATATAACAGATAACGGCTTATCCTAAAATATAGAAAATTGAAATGAAAATACAATATATCAAACAGTTATTATTCATTTGTAGTGTCGTGATCACGTCATCTATATATGCACAAGAATTTCAACAACTCAATATTCAAACGCAGCTTGCAAAACAATGCCATCAAGATGATGAAGACATATTTTCACCTCAAACTTATCAATTGCGCTCGACAAAAGTCGTATTAAAAACTTATTCCTGTGCCAGTAAAAAGCAAGATCGAGAACAATATTATTCGGCCTATGGGATACAATTGAGCGCTAAAAAATCATTATATTTAGTCGATCAACAGGTGGATGCAAGTGGTTATGTTGGTGTTAAATCTGAGCAAGTGGATGCAGATACCATTGTATTTGACAGTATGTATGAACGTGGCGGTGATTTAGTGATTGTGTGGATGCCAGATTTACAACAAATCTATCATGTGAAAGTTCATTATATGGCTTCAGATGAAGGTGGGGTAAAGCTGTATCGTAAAAATGATCAGATTTTTATTCAGAAAATTGCTTTAAAAGCGCTTAAAGATGATCAACCGATATATAAAAATATAGGAAAACCCGTAATACTCAAAAAGGTGCTAGGCAAAGGGATCGTATTTGCTTCAGGTGATCTAAAAGCATTACAAAATTAAAATAAGAGATCTGGTTGATCTATATAAAGAAAACAATTGTTACGTTTAAGCTGGGTATCTCTAGTGAGATAGTTATACAATTTACTGGGTAAACTATTAAAAAAACAATCAAAATACTCAGCTTTAAACTTAGCTCATGAGTCTGAACTGGGGCGTATTATATGCTTGAGATTACGCTATGTTGAAATTTATTCTGGTGCTATTATTTTTGATCACGCTATATGTGCTATGGCGATGGGTTGCTAAACAAAAAATTAATGCAGCTTTTGAAGAACAACGACAAGCATTATCTCAATTGGTTCAAAATCCTCAAGAAGAGCATGAACTGCCCGAAAAAACTAAGCTGATTAAACAGATGATTGCAGAAGAGCGACAAAAGGCGGGTTCAGCCCCAGTAAAAGAGGCAATAAGCACTACAGTTCAAGTAGAGCAGCCGACCGTACTTGAGGAGCAACATAGCCCCGCCAAGCCGGTCACTGATGAAGACCAACGTTTATTTGATGCAGCGGCGCAACTGTTTTTTGAACAAGCTTTACAGACCAAAGATTTTTCTCAAGCAGGGCATATTCAACATGATATACTTAGTAAAATGCCAATGAATACCCAAAGTCAGATCGGTTCTTTTGATTTTGGCGAATGGTCTATTTTTTGGAGCTATCATGAACAATCACTTGAATACTATGTCGGACGTTATGGGGTGTTCTATGCGCATGTTGATCATCAAGGCATAGAACATAAAGCCGAATTTAAAGATCGTTATTGATTTTCAATTAGACTGCTGAACTCTTTTAGTCGAAATGTTGTGGAATTGATTTCACAATCTAAATGTGCAAATCCTGATGCCAATCCCAAAGCACCATAAGTAAGACTTCCCATGAGTTCATTACATTGAGCATCACGATAATTAAGCCAAGCTTTTTGTGATTTTTCTAGTAATAACTTGTTGTTATCATCGTATTGCAGATAAATGCGATCATATAGCTCAGGGTCTGTTGGCATTTCATAAACGGCTTGCGTTGTAGGTTAAAATTGAGCAGGCAAGGCATGAAACGAAGAGAATAGCGAGACTATTTTCAAGTTTCATAACGGAGGCTGAGATAATTTTACCCACAACCCTGAGCAAGAACAAAGCACTGCTTTGTTTGCAGCGCAAGGCGCAGCGGGGGACTAGCGTGTTTTTTGCCGCTACGTCGTTACCTTGCGAAACAGTGTTTCTCATCATTTAGAATGACTAAATTTCATATTTCGTGCCTAGTTCCGCCTAAAAAACACACGTAGTCGCAAACGTAGACGAATTGTCAACAGACCCTATTATTTTCGCTTTATCTGTTTTTAATTGCTGCTGCATACATTGATAAGCTTGTCGTTGATCTTGCTGATTGCATTGCGCATAAGCGGTATTGAATAGGCTCATAAAAAGCAAAGCTAAAAAACTATATTTGATCTTTTTTATCATTTAATATTCTCAAAGAAATTGCAAATCAGTCAAGTATTATAGGGCGAGTTGTTGAGAAATTCGCGCTTTGACTTGATTTAAATAGAACAGGTCATTATTCAGTCGATACATTAAAATCGCACCCTCATAATCGGCCACACTTATTTTTGCCAAAATTTGTGCATCGGCTTGATCCATTTTTTGTTGAAATAATTGATACAAGGCATTTTGCCAATCTTGGAAAATTTCACGGATTTTTTCCAAGACTTCTAAAGAAATATGGCTTGCCTCTAAGGACAATATCCCAACTAAACAGCCTTTTATTTCATAACTAAAAAAATGAACAGCTTTATCATGGATGATTTGAAATTGTTGATTTGCATCCACAACAGCAAAATCTTCGAGTTTAAACAAGGATTGATTTAAATAAAGATGGGTGTGCGCTAAGATCTGCATCAGTAAGGCTTGTTTGTTGGGATAATAATAATAAAACGATGCTTTACTGAGTCCACATGCTTTTGCCAACATCTCCATACTTGTCCCTGCATAACCATGTGCTTTAAATTGCAAAGCGCAGGTATTTAACATATGTTCAGGCGTAAGTTTTTGTGGGCGCATAGATGACCTTGCTGCTTATGGAGTTAAAATTAATCGTGGATGAATGTCTCGAAAGTATTTAACATTTTATCCCAAATTGGCTCCGAACCTTGACGAAAATAGCCCATATGTCCAATCTGTTTTAAACCAAACTCGTCTGCAGCTATGTTGATAAAGTGCATGGGCGCATTTTTATAATGTTGCATAAAAGCATAACGAGAATTTGGCAATGCCCAATCATCATCTAAAGCGGCCACTGCATAAATCGGCGTTTTAATCTGGGCATATTGTTCATGCAAATTTTGTTGCTCAGGATCTGCAAAAAAGTAAGTGGGATTTTTACACCATCTACGCCATTGTTGGTAGACCCCTCTAGGTAAATCTGCACCCATATTGAGTTTACTCCAAGGTAAGTAACCTGTAATCGCCACCATAGGTGGAAAGATAATGTTCCAAATTACCTGAACTTTAATTTTTTCTTTCAATGGCATATAGCCATGCCAGCCAGCACCTGTGCCAAAACAATACATTGCACTTACCTTGTCGTGATTCGGTGTCAAGCCTAAAGCTTGTCCGCCGTAAGAATGTCCAACTAAAAATAGGGGCGTGTCTTGTTTAAAACTGTAGTCAATTGCACCTGCTAAATCTAATTTTCCCCAATCCAGATATGACATTTTAAAACCTTTTAATTGCCGTGGCGCAGATTTGGCCACGCCACGATAATCAAAAGTGAGTACTTGATAACCCAATTGTGCAGCATATTCAGCGAAGCGGCGATAAAATGCTTGTGGGACACCTGTTGCACTAGAGACAACTATAGTTGCTTTGATTGTATTGACTGGCGTGTAAAGTACGCCAGCCAATACATAACCATCCAGTGCCTTAAAGCTGATGGCTTGGCTGGTAAAACTTTTGCCATTCAAGTGTTGGACTTCAGTTGAGTACTTTAAATTTTGCATGATTGTTCCCACAGTTATTAGATTATCGCCGTATATCACTATGATTGGTTTACTTGCCTTTAAACTGTGGTGCTCGACGTTCAATCATTGCTCTTACACCTTCTTGCGCATCTTCTGAGGCAAGTAAAGGGCTAAGTAGATTTTGTAGATTTGCAAATGCGACTTCAGGACTTTGTAAAAAGGCTTGATGTGCCGAATGCAGTGCCGCTTGGACGGCAAGTGGTGCAGCATTGGTAATACGTTCAGCCAGCTCTATGGCACGCGTTAACTGTTGGTTATCCTCAACAACCTCAGTGACTAAGTTCATTTCATAGGCTGTTTGTGCATAAAATAAATCACCAGTTAACACATATTTCATGGCTTTTGCCCAGCCAGCGGCTTGGACGAAACGTACTGTTGCACCACCAAACGGTAAGATACCGCGCTGTACTTCAATTTGGGTAAATTGAGTATTTTCATTGGCGACAACGATGTCAGAATTCAACATCAATTCAATACCAGCGGTATAACAATAGCCTTGTACTGCGGTCACCAATGGTTTAGTTCTTTGACGTCCAACAGTTCCCCAAGGATTCACAATATCATCGCTAAAATTAAAAACACCATCGGCTAATTTTGGTTGTAACTCAACCAAGTCCAATCCTGCGGTAAAATGATCGCCATGTGCAAAGACCACCGCACAGCGTAGTTCTGGATTATTTTCATATTCAGTTAAAGCCAGTGATAGGTCGTGAATCATATGACTATCAAAAGCATTGCGTTTATCTGCACGATCTAAGCCAATTAAAAAAATATGACCACGAATTTCACGACTGACTTTTCCTTGTAGATTTGACATTTGTTGTTCTCTCATTGGTTGTTTTATAGGTTTTTAAACGATCGTTAGAAAACTGTCAATCATTTTAGAATGACTGAACCGTTTACATTGGTATAGCATATTTAAGGCATTAAAGAATTGCTGCATTGTGTATGTTATTTGGCGCTATGGGGGAATGCCTATGCTTTTTATTATGAATTTAATAAGATTTAAAAATGTGCTCATACACTTAAATGCCCAGCTAAATTTATCACTGGGCATTTAATTTAAAGAGATTTAAACTTGAAGAATTACTTTTTAAATTTGGTTAAAAGCTTTTGCATCGGTAATTTATCACTGGCATACCCATAAATTGCAGCAAAAGGTAAGGCTGTGCGAGCAAGATAGGCGACACGCCATAAACCACCATGATTAGCGCCTTCCATCATTAATTCTAATGGATGACCCATCTCAGTTTCTGGATTTGCAACAGACTTCGGATTTCTTAAGTCATGAATCCAAAGCGCTGCCATAATTGAATTGGTGGTTTCAGGGCGGAATGCTTCTACATCAAACAAACTTGCACCGTTAAACGCAGCTTTAAGCAACGGATTCTTGGTGACCGAATGTGTCGTTGTGGATGGTGCAATATTGATACTGACATGTTGCCCTTGATGTCGTGCTAAAGTTGCACGCCACTGTTGGATACGTTTTGCCAAGGCATAATTAGGGCCTTGTTCAACCACCAGACAATCAGCAATCCCATAGAATTTACCATTGTCAGAGCGAATCAATTGTTGATCATGGTGCTTAAAGAATTGCTTTAAGGAAAGGGTTGCAATCCCTTTGCTGAGTACAGTTTCAAATTTTGATCTATGTTTGAACTTTTTGTTTGAACCTTCAATCACTTCTTCAGGTACTGCATAAACATCTGTAGGCGTACACATATACATCAGTGATGAATCATTCTTGTGTTCACTGACATGGCTCATAATCGTGTCCATTGCCATCGACACACGCACATGTTTTTCACCATCCAAATAAGCAATTGAGGCCAAATCTAACTTGTGTGGATTATCACAAAGCCATTGTGTAATTTCTGGAATTTGGGTCAGTAAATTTGCACCAAGTTTGCTTTTTAATTCGTCAATATCATGGGTGTTGAGGATTTTTTGAAAACTAGGTGCATACAGTGTGGCATTGCCATTTTCAATGATTTTAAGAATTCTCTCCCAAACGCGTTCATTGGGTAGATCAACGGCAACAATATTGGCTTTCCATTTCGATAACCATGTTAATGGGCCTGCCTCTGAAGCTGCGCCAAATAAAACTAAGGTACGATCCGATAAATCAAACCATTCGGGATGAGCAATCACTTCTCTGAGCGCATCTGCATGGCTGGCTTCAATAATGCCAGTATCTTGCCACTTTTGAATTTGCTGATATAGCGCTTCGCCTTGTAGTTTTTGCCCGTGATAGGGTACAAACCATTCAACGTCATCATTTGAATGACCTTTAAAACTAACACTTTGAATCTTGTCTAGTACTGGAACTGTACCAATATCTTTTAAAGAATAGCGTTGCCCATCTCTAAAGAAATCAAAGCTGTGTTGGGCTTTGTGCAAGCCTTGTTTGGCAATAGTGATGGCGTTATGACTTGAACGAATTCCATGTTCGACCAATGCCTTAAAATAAACTGGATAATTTTTACGCCAGTTTTTTTCATCTAAAGCTTGCTGTGCGCTGAGATGATCAACCAAGGAAAGTGCTTCCGCAATGATTTCTTTACCGACTTGCGAGCTGCTACTTTTTTGAGTCTTTGAATGAACTGGAAACTGTAAACCGTCAATTGAACTGGACATGCAAAATATCTCGTTTTATTTCATCATTAATATACAGATGTATACATTATCCATGCCATATTCAATATTTGGGTGGCATTTTCTGACAAAATTTAGATAAATTGGTCGTATAAATTGAATAAATTAGTGCTAAAAATGTCTTAAATTAAGCTTAGTATTTCATTTATAAAAAGTTTCATTGGTGTCATTTTGTGCGTTTTAAAGCGCGATTTGTTGATAAGCTAAAATGCAGTAAATATCAATTTGTGTATGATTTATATTCATTTATTACGCGAATATTTTATGTTGAAATTTGCGTAGGTTATATTTTTTACATCTTTTTAAGTTAATTCCGACAATTTTAGTTGATTTTCACTCATTCAGCCTCATCTTCAGTTAAAATACCGACTTCAGCTTGAGGATAGAGTTATGTCGACTGAGAACACCAATACTGCGGTTGCAGAAGAAATTCCAAATTTATTGATTACTCCCAATGCGCAAGAGTATTTAAAAGATCTTTTGGAGAAGCAAAATACTCCAGGAATTGGCGTTCGTGTATTTGTTGAAAATCCAGGTACTCCACGTGCTGAATGTTGTATGGCATACAGTGCACCTGATGAAATTGCTCCAACAGATTACAAACAAGATTATCCTGATTTTCCAGCATTTATTGATACACCGTCGATTCCATATTTGAAAGATGCGGTAATTGATTACAACAAAGACCGTTTTGGTGGACAGCTTACTTTCCGTGCACCTAACTCGAAAGTACCACGTGTTGGTCCAGATGCGTCTATGGAAGAACGAATTACTTATATTCTTCAGGCAGAGATCAATCCTGGATTGGCAGGGCATGGTGGAAACTGTGCACTGGTAGAAGTGGTTGAAGATGAAGAACATGGTTTAACTGCGGTATTAAAATTCGGTGGTGGCTGTCAAGGCTGTTCTGCGATTGATGTAACGTTAAAACAAGGTGTAGAAACTACACTTAAAGAGCATATTCCTGAACTCGGACGTGTGGTCGATCAGACTGACCATAGTCAAGCAGAAGGTGCGTACTTCAAATAATCTGTATATCAATGTAGATATTTGACTGTTCTTTAAAACCTCCGAATTTCGGAGGTTTTTTTATGGATATCGTATAACTAAACGTAAATTTTTAAATCTTAATAAACTTAAATGAAGCTTAAAAAATAGAATAAAAACTTAAAGATAGATCTAAAAATGCCTAAATATTAAACGAATGGTTAATAAAAATGAGAATAATTCTTAATATTGTTTATAATGCTGTGGTGTTTTTATTACACATTGTATCTAAATCTTCATTGTCTATTCATTCTTAGCCTCTTTGGAATACCTTATGTCAACTAACCGTATCATCCAATCTGCGTTATCTCTCTCCATTATCACCGTTATGATGGGAACTGCCTATGCCGCAGAATCACCAGAAAACTCGAATAAAACCAATCCACAGTCTACAGAGTCAACCAAATTAGAGACGATTGTTGTCACTGCAAGTGGCTTTGAGCAAGAGGTGAAACAAGCAGCAGCATCTATTTCAGTTTTAACGCAAGAAGACATTAATAAAAAAGCATATAGAGATATAACGGATGCACTTAAAGATGTTCCTGGGGTCGTCGTCACAGGTGGTGGAAGTTCAAGTGATATTAGTATCCGTGGTATGGGAAGTGCTTATACAGTTTTTTTGATTGATGGCAAGAAGGTGAATACACGTTCAGTTCGACCAAATAGTGATAACTCGGGTATTGAGCAAGGTTGGATGCCAAGTATTGAAAGTATTGAACGCATCGAAGTGATCCGTGGTCCGATGTCAGGCTTATATGGTTCAGATGCCATGGGCGGTGTGATTAATATTATTACTAAAAAAGTTGCAGATACTTGGACAAGCTCGGTTAAATTGGATACGACACTACAAGAAAATAGAGATTCTGGGGATATCCATCAAGCAAACCTATATGTTTCTGGTCCTTTAATCCGTAATTTACTTGGCTTAAAGGCGAATGGAACATTCTCACAACGCAATGAAGATGACATTATTGGTGGCTATAATAAGCAACGTATACGTGCAGGTGGCGCAACACTGAGCTTGACGCCAAGTTCTGAACATACCATTGATTTAGAATATCAGCGATCCATTCAAAACCGTGATCAAACGGTAGGTAAAACAATCGCCAATGTACCAGGGCGCAATGGTAAACTCCCAACAGACTCATATACAGATTATTATCGTACCGAATATAGTTTGACTCATCGTGGTGAAATTGGCGATTTAAAGACACATTCTTATATTCAACGTGAGGAAAATGAAAATCCATCCCGTAGTATGGAAGCAATCAATACAACGTTTAATACTTTAAACCAAATCAATCTGGGTTCTCATGCTTTGAGCTTCGGCGGAAGTTATTTAAAAGAAGAGCTTGAGGATTTTGGCAATCAGTTAGTTGTTGGTGGCTCAAAATTAACCAACTTAGATCGTTATAGCTGGGCATTATTTGCTGAGGATGCATGGAATATTGTAGAGCCATTCACGGTAACGGCTTCATTACGCTATGACAAAGATGAAAAATTTGGTGATCATTTTAGCCCGAAAGTCTATGGTGTTTGGACCTTGAATGATAATTGGATTGTTAAAGGTGGGGTATCAACAGGTTATAAAACTCCAGCATTACGTGCCACTGTTGCAGGGTGGGGACAGGCAACAGGTGGTGGTCAGTCGAGTGGTATGATTGTCGGTAATCCAGATTTAAAACCAGAAACAAGTATCAATTATGAAGCATCGATTAACTGGGATAATAATGACAATTTAGATGCTGGTTTTACCGTATTTAATAGTGAGTTTAAAGATAAAATTACTGAAATTCGCACCTGTCAAGGTGACTCTGGAACTATGGGATGTCCTTGGTTAGGTCAACAATTCGATTTTGTCAGTCAACGTATCAATGTCGATAAAGCAAATATGCGTGGTATAGAGGCGACGCTGGGTTGGGCAATCACGCCAGATGTTCGTTGGGCAACAAATTATACATTTACGGATACTGAACAAAAGAGTGGTGCATTTAAAGGTAAGCCATTAAATGAAATGCCGAAACATATGTTTAATACCACATTCGATTGGCAAACAAATGATCAAGTTGGAATGTGGAGCCGTTTAAATGTAAGAAGTAAAACTTCTGACTATTTAAGCCGTACGTCGATGGGGAAAGGTAGACCAGCGTATGCAATGATTGATGTTGGTCTAAACTATAAACCTTCCAATGTGTTACAGTTCAATGCTGGTATTTATAACTTATTTGATAAAAGCATAGACACTGCGACTTATAATTATGTATTGGATGGCCGCCGTTACAATTTGGGTCTAATTTATAAATTCTAAAGCTTAATTAAATTGCATTAAATCTGTTTAATCATGAAAAAGGCGCTTTATGCGCCTTTTTCAATATTGAGAATATTTAACGTTTCATCTGAATAATAAAATTTTTCCAGATAAATCCGTGCACGGTTTTTTAAGTGTTGAGAAGCAATCATCTGTTGAATAACAGGTTCAAGTAACTGTTGTAATTCATTTTGAATCAATGCTTCATCAATATTGATATCACTTAAAATTAAATCAAAAGGGCGTTCTTCATTACGCACATACCAAGTCAGTACACCATCATGCACTTGTTTCTTTAAATAATCTGTTTGGCGAATATGTTCCCATATTTCATGACCCATAGCTACAGTTTTAGGTAGGTCGTTAATTTCAACATAATTACGCAACACAGCAATCGGTATTTTTTTAATTTTATGCCATAAATTGGCTTGAAAATGATAAAGCTTATTGTCATCAAACTGTTGGTTAATGACTTGTTCACTCAATTGACTAATTTTAATAATATTTTTTTGCAGATAATGCTTAACTGTATCGTCTAAATTCGTGTCGGTAACCGATTCTAAAACTGATTTTCCCATTTTCATAAAACGGCCCACACCGGGGACTTTTTTATTCATGACTGAATTATCAATATAGTCTTGAATAGAGTGATGGATCAGTTGGGTTAACATGCTTGAAAAGGCTGGATTATTGACAACACGTTTGATCAAGGCTTGGCGATGCCCCGATTTACTTGCGACATATTGTGCGATTTTATCAATCGTGGTGACTGGAATAATATCTTCAATTAACGTTTCATCATTACTTGGATGAATTAAAGCAAAACGAATATGTTCAGCAATTTGCTCAATGAGAAAGTTGTTTGCAGGTGTTGCTAAAATTTGCTTTGACAATAAATCATGAATTTGTGCAAAAGACCAAATTTGTTTTAAAGGCTGTTTTCTAAACCAGTGATAAAATTCAGTAAACTCAATTTTAATCGTATCAGCCTGTGAAAATTCTTGATCTAAAAAGCCAAGTTGGGCTTCGATCAATTGTTCAATAAGTTGATTTTTCATTTTTTGAACTCAATTTGTCCATGTGTTTGATCAGACAATGGGTTTTGCAAAGGTTGTACTTTGTTTAAAAAGCTTAAATAGTAATCCGCAACTCGTTCAGGTGCTTCAAGTAATGGCATGTGCCCAACACGTTGTAGAATAATTGGTGTTTCAGGGCGTTTTAATACCGATTTTAATTCATTTGCAACATCCGCATTTACAATCTGATCTTGTTCTCCCCAAAGGATCAGGGTGGGTGCTTCAATGTTTTTTAACATCGTGGTAAAAGTTGAAGGGGTATAGAGTCGATTGAGTGCGTCAATTTGATTGATGATTTTGGCTGTGTCTTGAGATTTTGCAATGAATAATTTTTCTTGTTCATCTTTAATCACACGGGCAGTAAAAGGGGGATTAAACATCACCTTTTTCATCACAAAATCTAAATCACCTTTTTGTGTGATTAATAATTGTTTGAGATAGATCGGATTTCTTAAATAATTGGTATTTGTTGATTTAAAAATACCCCCAGTGCTCATCAGAAATAAGCTTTTCGTATCAAATGGATACTGTGAGGCATAAAACATTGCGATGGTTCCACCTAATGAATGCCCTGCAATATTTAAATTATCTTGGATATGTGCAGCTTCAATAAAGCGTCTAAGTTGCTCAGTTACATTGGGTACAGATAAATCAAAATTGGCTGGAACTTGGGTACTTCCTGCTGAAGGCAAGTCTGGAATAATCACATGGTAATATGGGGTCAATGACTGCGCGATATCATTCCATGTATCACGGCTGCTGGCTAGACCATGAATCAGTAAAACAGTTGGCTTATCTTTAGAACCGCCTTCACTATAAGACCAAATAACATCACCCACACGCAATGTTTTAGACGTTAATCCTGCCCAAGCACGTTCTTCTTGTACAATTTTTAAATAATCCACATATTCTGGTGTGGCAGCAGTTGCATTGTTGTGACTACCTAAAAACAATACACCGATCGCAGTCAAACTTAACAATATGCTGTTTAAAAAATGAAGAATTTTTTTATGGGCCAGTTCAGACATGCATAGGGTTCCGAGTAAAAGACTAGGCATTATATAAAGTAAAAATATTATTCATGATCATAATTTTTTCAACATTTGCCGAGAAAGTCTTATTTGTAAGTTTTTTGCCATAGTTTCAGTGTTCAACTCAACTAATATAGAGATTATTTTGTATTTTAGTTAAACAATTTTAATTAAACTGTGAATTATATCTATGTATTTTTAAAAATTAGGCCCTTAACCGCTCCATAACAAAAATTGTAACAGAGTTTATTTTTAGTCAGTGACTTTCACATTTTGCGGCATTAAAATAATCACACTCTCCACACAATGGAACAAAGGACATGCTAACTGCTCAAGAAGCTTTAGAACGATTAAAACAGGGTAATGAACGTTTTGCACATGGTGAAACCAATCTGACTAAATTTTTGACGCATCAGCAACGATCTGAAATGATGGACAGCCAAGAGCCATTTGCCATTATTTTAGGTTGTTCAGACTCTCGTGTTCCGGCAGAAATGGTTTTTGACCAAGGTTTCGGTGATTTATTTGTGATTCGTGTTGCAGGTAATATTGTTGCACCGTCGCAAGTGGGCAGTGTGGAATTTGCCGCAGATAGTTTTGGCTGTCCCTTGGTTGTTGTTTTAGGGCATAGCCATTGTGGTGCGATTCATTCAACGATTGAAGCGTTGAAGAACCCGAATACACCACCTTCTGCAAATCTTATGTCAATTGTAAACCGTGTGCGTCCTTCAGTTGAAATTTTAATGCAAACTGAGTTGAAAGATGACTTAGAAAAGCTATCAATGCATGCAGTAAAATCAAATGTTTTTGCTTCAGTTAATCAATTACGCCATGGTTCAGCCGTATTAGAAAACTTAATTGCTAAAGGTAAATTAAAAGTTGTTGGTGCTGAATATTCTTTGGAAACGGGCGAAGTTTCTTTTTATGATTTTTAATGTTTGAAATTGTCATCATAAAAAAATCCCACTTTAAGTGGGATTTTTTTATCGGTATAGACTCTTAGAATCTATAACCAATTTTTAAACCATAAGCGATTGCATTGTTATCTTTAAACTCTGCAACATAAGTATCGCCACCTGATTGAGCACCTGTTTGTGCTTTTGCATCACCTAACCAGAAGTATTTAACACCACCAGCGATGAACGTTGCAGGCGTAGGGCTATATTGGACACCTAAGCCCACATTCCAATAACCTTCTGTAGGGCCTAAAGTTGAAACAGGGTTACCCGCACCAGAGTCCCAGCCTACTGCAACAGTTCCTGACCATAGGTCATTGATTTTACGACCAACACCCGCTGTCACTGTATATTGATCATCAGAATATTCAACTAGGTTAAAACCATTTGGACGGTTAACTAGACCACCGATTGCTTGAGAAACTTTACCAAATTTTAACGGTTGGATTGAGAAGTCTTTCCAATTTACCCAACGTAGGTTTGCAAAAGCAATGGTATTTGCCATGATCCCTGTTTGTAAATCGATGTTAACAGACTGTGGCGTTGTAATTGTCGTTTTACCGTTGGCAGCAGCAATTGCTTTTGCCGCAGCAGTACCAGTATCACCAAGTAATGCTAATGCACCAAGTGTAGGAATCGATTCATTAATATTCACATCATGATCAATTTCAGAACGATAAGTTACCGATGCTTTTAATGCAATATCTGGAATCTGATATGCAGCACCCGCTAACCAACCCACGCCGCCAGTTTCTTTGATATTTGCATCATAGCCATTATATAAGCTATATGCTTGACCACGCAGACTAACATTCCCTTTAATGGTTTGGTAAACACCACCACCATAGAAGTTTAAGTTAGCAATGGGTTGAAAACCAAAAATCATTGAAATATTTTGGGTATCGACTTTAACTTTGGTGTTGCCCTTACCGAGTGTACTATTTGCTCCTGCAATACCTTGATCAATTCTGCCTGTAACAACATTTTTTACTGCAGCATCAATACCTGCTTTATATGTAGCGTCAGTACCATATCTAGTCAATGAGTCTCGAAGTGCCTGTTGACCATTTGCCGTGGTTAAGTCAACACCTTGAGCTTGCAGGAATCCACCAACGCGTTGTTGTGCAGTCATTGCATTAAATGTGGAGTCAATCGTACTGTTGCGCAGAGCGGTTAATCGATCTAGAGGCAATACAGTATCGTGATCAGATGAAACGAAAGCATTTTCACCAGAATATGCAGCATCTGCACCAAATGGTTTGTCATATAAAAGACCAAATGAAACTTGATCTGTTAGTTGTAATTTAATCGCTGCTGATGGAAAGTAATAATCATCTCCCATATCATTGATTTCACGATATGGTTTAGGCGTATCTCCCGCTTCTCGACCTTCAACAGTTGGGTCTAAAACTGAAATACCAGCTTCAAAATAATTATTAGGTTGAAGGAATGCCGAAATAGATTGGCCTGAGCGATCCATTGCTGCGGCAAAAACACCAGTCATTGGCAAACTTGCAGCAATTATCGCGATTGATAAATGTTTTAATTTCATTTTAATTTTTCCCTAATATAATAAAATGAATACTTTGAAGTACTTAAGTTTTGAATGAGAAATAATTTTGATACTTAAATATACAACTCAAAGTTACTTCTATTTACAAAATAACATATAAAAAATAAGAGTAAATACTCTAGGGTATGAATTAGTGAAAAAAAAATGAACTATGTAGTTTAGTTTGCAGAGAGAGAATGTAGAAAAAAATATAAAGATGAGATTATTTATAGAGATATTGAAAAAAATTAAACTGAAAATAATAAAATATAGATATTTTAGGACTTGATGGGCTGCATAAAATATAACCAGATGGTCAAAATAAAGCTGATTTTATTCGGCAATATAAAGTGGTCAAGATTAAATCTTTGTAAAGATAAAAACTCACTTTTTATTCTTGTTCAATTGTGCGCCCTGCGGGACTTGAACCCACGTCTGTCGCTTAGGAGGCAACTGCTCTATCCAGTTAAGCTAAGGGCACAATAAGCAAATAATTTACCGTATATGCATATGAAAAAAAAGCTATTATCGAAATAATAGCTTTGTGTTAGATTTATTTTTCTTCAGTCTTTATTTCATTTGGATTTAAAATATCAAACAGGACTAACATCAGGGTAATCCATACAGGAATCATCAATACAGACTCTTTAAATCCTTGATCCCACATGATATATAAAACGATACCAATAAAAATAATCACCACAAAATTACTAACAGGTGCCCAAAGTGCAGGGTACTTACTGGTTTGATTGGTCAAACGTAGAGCACGCTTAAACTTCAAATGCGTGAGTGTAATCATTAACCAGTTTAAAACTAAAGCACCAACCACCACATACATCAAATGACTTAAGGCATCTTCTGGTAAATAATAATTTAAAGGTACACAACCCAAAATTAAAAATGCAGAAAGTAATACGGATGGAATTGGTACACCGTGTTTATTGGTTTTGGTAAAAATTTTAGGTGCATTGCCTTGCTTTGCTAAACCATAAAGCATACGGCTATTGGCATACATCCCACTGTTATAAACAGATAATGCAGCAGTTAAGATAATAAAGTTAACCAGATGAGCTGCCCATGCAATCCCAATCATACTAAAGACCATAACGAATGGACTTTTATCTAAACCACCAAAATTTAACTGGTTCCAAGGCACCAAAGACAACAGAATAATCATTGAACCTACGTAAAAGATAAGGATACGTGGCACAACTTGATTAATCGCTTTAGGAATAGTTTTTTCTGGGTCTTTGGCTTCGGCCGCAGCCATACCAACTAATTCAATACCACCAAAACCAAACATAAGGAAAGCCAGCATATAGAATAAGCCGTCAAATCCATTTGGAAAAAAGCCACCATGAGACCATAAGTTTGAAAAAGCGATCCCTGAACTTACATCTGCGGTCAGAACCAAATAAATACCAAATACAATCATTGCAACAATAGCAGTGACTTTAATGATGGATAACCAAAATTCGGATTCACCGTAAAATTTCACATTTCCTAAGTTGACCAGTGTAATCACAACGAAGAAAAACAGTACAGACACCCAGTTTGGAATTTCAGGCCACCAATAATTGATGTATTTGCCGACCGCAGTTAATTCTGTCATTGCAACTAGGATGTACAGCATCCAATAGTTCCAACCGGTTAAAAAACCAGGAAATTTACCCCAATATTTATTGGCAAAATGGCTAAAAGAACCGGCAACGGGTTCATGTACAATCATTTCCCCAAGCTGACGCATAATTAAAAAAACGATCAAACCACCAATGGCATAACCCAAAATAATGGATGGCCCAGCTTTTTCGATCACATGTGCTGAACCTAAGAATAATCCTGTACCAATTGCACCGCCCATGGCAATCAATTGGATATGACGATTCTTAAGTCCACGCTGTAATTGTGTAGACTCGTTGCTCAATGTGTACAACTCTATTTATGCGAATTTAATTATTGTAATAGATTGGTTACTTTTAGCCTAGTATGCGATAGATGTATGGAAAGGAACTGTGAGGTCAAAAAATAATATATTGAATTTTTTTATTCATTTTCAATGAAATAAGATTAATTGTAAATTTTCAAAGCAAACTAAATCTGTTTAATATTTAAGCTTTATGCCAAGATTTATTTAAGACTTAAGTCAATCTGTCAGTATTTTACTCAAAAAAAGGGTAGTATAAAACTGAATGAAGATTCATTATTTTAGACAACAAAGAGAATTGAAAGGAATACGATAAAATGAGCGCTGCACCACAAATCAAAATCCCAGCAACCTATATGCGTGGTGGTACCAGTAAAGGTGTCTTCTTTAAACTCGATGATTTGCCTGAACGTGCACAAATAGCGGGGCAATCCCGCGATCAGTTATTACTCCGTGTGATTGGTAGTCCAGATCCATATGGAAAACAGATTGATGGGATGGGCGGGGCGACTTCAAGTACCAGTAAAACAGTTATTTTAGCCAAGAGTTCACAAGCAAATCATGATGTTGATTATCTGTTTGGGCAAGTGTCTATTGATAAAGCATTTGTAGATTGGAGTGGCAACTGCGGTAATTTAACCGCTGCTGTCGGTTCATTTGCAATCAGTAATGGTTTGGTTGCAGCTGATCGGATTCCAGAAAATGGTATTTGTACAGTTCGTATTTGGCAAGCCAATATTCATAAAACAATTATTGCCCATGTGCCTATTACTCAGGGACAAGTTCAAGAAACGGGTGATTTTGAATTGGATGGTGTCACTTTTCCAGCGGCAGAAGTTCAAATTGAATTTTTAGATCCTGCTGATGACGGGGAGGATGGTGGAGCAATGTTCCCTACGGGAAATGTTGTAGACAGCTTAGAGGTTCCTGAAATTGGTACATTTCAAGCAACTTTGATCAATGCAGGTATTCCTACAATTTTCTTAAATGCCGAAGAGCTTGGATACAACGGAACTGAATTACAAGACGATATTAACAGTGATGTAGCAGCATTAGCGCGCTTTGAAAAAATCCGTGCTTATGGTGCGGTAAAAATGGGCTTAATCCAAGACATCAATGAAGCGGCTAATCGTCAACATACCCCAAAAGTGGCATTTGTATCCAAACCTAAAAGCTATACTTCTTCTAGTGGTAAACAGGTGAGTGAAATCGATACAGATTTATTGGTGCGTGCATTATCGATGGGTAAATTACATCATGCCATGATGGGAACAGCTGCGGTCGCGATTGGAACAGCTGCAGCAATTCCAAATACCTTGGTGAATTTGGCTGCCGGAGGCGGTGAACGGGAAGCAGTACGCTTTGGACATCCTTCTGGAACACTTCGCGTGGGTGCACAAGCTCTAAATGAAAAAGGGCAATGGGTTGTTAAGAAAGCCATCATGAGTCGTAGTGCACGTGTATTGATGGAGGGTTGGGTTCGAGTGCCAGCAGATAGTTTTTAATCGTTTTTATCTGCTTTCAAATAGCATTTAAGTGATTTGATCGTTGAAATTTTTAGAACCTTGCATCTGCAAGGTTTATTTTTTGTGATTTACATCAATAAAAGTACTAATTTTGTATTGTGTGTGGCAAAATAGTTACAGTATTTTATCATACTTACTTTATGTGATAGCAATTCTGATGATTTGCTGTTGTAAAAAATTAATACATTAAATGCTGATTTCAATAGATTAAAAATTTATTGGCTTCGAGGTGGCGTATGGAACAAGAGTCTAAAAAACTACGAGATAGCCTTGAAGACATCAAAGTTTTTGAATATTTACAAGATATTGATAAATTGCATCTGGTTTCTTTTATTTCACAAATTCCTTTACCCATCGCTTTATTTGATCAGGAAGCGCGGTTTTTAGGGGTAAATCAAAAATTTGCTGATATTTATGAAAGTGATGCATTGTACTTGTTTGATAAGTTACTCAATACATTTTCGACCGTTGTTTATGCACATTTTAATGAGGCAATGCGTTATTTCTCAAAAAATAAAAATTATTTTGAACAAGAATTCTACGTCAAAGGAAAATTTTATCTTTCTTATTTTAAAGCAATACGTAACCAATATGATGAGATTGAAACAGTGGTAGTCGTATGTTCGGATATAACGCGTTTGAAGCGCCGTGAAAATGTACTTTTGCAAAATAATAAAAAATTGCACGATCATCTCTATTTAGATTTTGTCACAGGCTTACAGAATGCTTTTGCTTTTGAGCATTATTTAGATAAAGTCTGGCAAAAAAGTCGTGACTCGCATTTGTCTTTTCTTAAAATTGATTTGGATAATTTTAAACGATTTAATCAACTCAATAGTTATACTGCAGGTGATGAGGTTCTAATACAGCTCGGTTCTGTATTAAATGAAGCGATTGCTCAAACTGAAGAAGCAGAAATTTTTCGCTTAAATTCAGCAAGCTTTGTTATTGTGATTGAACATCTAACCGAGTGGGCAGTGGTGACGCTTGCGGAACGGCTTAAATTTGCAGTCACCAATGAAAAGATATTGTTTGGTAGTAATAATGAATATCTTACTGCATCTATCGGAATCTATCATTTAGATCCACACAATCAGCCAACTGAGGTGGATGTCTTACAAAAATTAGAGTTTGCAGTACGTTCTGCCAAAGAAAAAGGCCGAAACTCACTGTTTTTATTAAAAAATGAAATATAGATGCCTTGCACTTATTCAAATGATTGCGTTGGAATTAAAGGATGAGAATTATAGTGACTCATAGTAGAATGTTCTGACTCACCCAATTTACCAATGTATCTAAAACTACTGATTTTAGTTTTAGCGATTCGTACAAACCGAGGCAGATGTGACTTCTATTCCCAATGTTAATGCAGAAATTTTAAAACGAGCGCAAGTGCAAATTCAGCAAGATTTACAAGCTGCTTTAGATGCTTTTTCATTGCCAGAGCCATTAAAATCTGCAGTGCATCATACGGTGATGTTAGGTGGAAAACGAGTTAGACCTGCTTTAAGTTATGCAACTGCACAATTAAAACAAAATAATCCGAATTTTGCAGCCGTGCGTAGAGCTGCGGTTGCGATTGAGTTTATTCATTGCTATTCATTGGCACATGATGACTTGCCATGTATGGACAATGACTTGTTACGTCGCGGACAGCCAACCTGTCATGTGGCTTTTGGTGAAGATACAGCGCTATTGGCAGGTGATATTTTACAATCGATGGCATTTGAGGTATTAGGAAGCCGTCTATTCGATCAAGGTCAAGCTGTTGAACAGGGTATTATTCTTAAACAGATGCAAATCTTAGCCACAGCAAGTTCAAAAATGGTATGTGGTCAGGTTTTAGATTTACAGGCTGAAGGCAAACATGTTGATCAAGCACAGTTAGAAAATATCCATCGCAATAAAACAGGGGCTTTAATCCAAGCTGCAATTATGCTGTCTGCCGTGACAGTTTTTTCAGGTACAGATCAAGCCATTCCACAATTGCGTCAATATGGTCAAGCGATTGGTTTAGCATTTCAAGTACAAGATGATATTTTAGATGTGGTGTCTGACACTGAATCTTTGGGCAAAACTGCGGGCAAAGATCAACAAGTAGATAAGTCGACCTATCCTGCCTTAATGGGCTTAGAAAATGCCAAAATTTATGCGCAACAATTACATGACCAGGCATTTAAAGCTTTAGCGTATTTTGGTGAGGATGCACAGGAATTGAATCAAATTTCGCAATTTTTGTTGGCAAGAAAAAGCTAATTTAATAGAGATCAAATATTTTTTCCATGATGGATGTCACTGAGTCAATTTCCGCTTCGGGGATATAAATTTCAATATCACTGGAATTATTCCATCTGAACGAATTAACCAACAGCTTTAGGGTTAATCGTCCGTTTTCAAATGAATATTCGATGTCTCTGGTTTTAAATCCATATATTTGATCAGTATATTCAATGTAAATACTGCTTGGACATTCTAGTTCATCCCGACATAGGGTTATATATCTCGGTGGGTCATCCTCGAACCAAAAGGTAATAGAGCAAAGCCCATCATCTTCAAACTCTTCATCTTTCTGTATTTTATATAATTTCATTTTAATATCGATCTTTAAATCTCGAATGCAGATGCAAAGAGAGGATTTTTAGTAGCGTGAAATTTAACTATAGATGACGGAAAAAAAAGGATCAATTGTTCAACCTTAAAACTTAAGCGGCATTTTTAAAAATAAAAAAATAGGCAACCCATCGGCTGCCTATTTTTTAACGATTTTTACCGCGCTAAATTAGTTTCTACCCATCACACCGCGAATAGTATTCATAATATCTGCTGGGAGCACAACAGTTTTGGCATTATTCGATTTGGCCATGTCTTGCATTGCTTTGACATATTGCTCACCGAGTAAGTAGGCAACAGGGATTTCTTTATCACCCACAGCAGAGGTCACCATTTCAATGGCACGCTGTGAAGATTCAGCCAATACAACCTGAGCTTCCGCATCACGGCGAGAGGCTTCTAAACGCCCATCCGCTTCTAAAATAGCGGCCTGTTTTTCACCATCTGCTTTGGTCACAGTTGCACGACGTTGACGTTCCGCAGCAGCTTGGGCTTCCATCGCTGATTGCATGGTGTGTGATGGTTGAATATCTTGAATTTCCACGGTTTTTAGTGTGATACCCCAGTCTGAGATATCATCAGAAATCGCCGCTTTTAATTTCGCTTTGATATGATCACGTGATGACAATGCATCATCTAGATCCATTTCACCGACGATTGAACGGAGTGAAGTTTGTACCAAATTTTGAATTGCCCAAGTGTAGTTTTCAATACCATACACCGCTTTTTCTGGTGTGGTTAAATTGATATAAGCCACAGCATTCATCACCAATACCGCGTTATCACGGGTGATGACTTCTTGTGATGGGATATCTAAAACAATATCTTTAGTGGTGACTTTATAAGCTACTTCATCCACATACGGAATGACAAAGTTTAAACCTGGACTTAGTGTGGTGTGATATTTACCTAAACGTTGTACGATCCATTTATAACCCTGAGGAACAATACGCACGCCTTTGAAAATGGTCACAGCCACAAACAGAAATAAGACTAAAACAACAATAGAACCAAAACCCATTTAATTTTCCTCTTTATTCTTCATTATTAAGATGATGAATGTAGTTGTACCACTAAATCATTACCTAAAATATCAGTCACACGTACACGGTCACCTACTTGTACAGGCGATAAAGTACGGCAATTCCATTCATCAGAACCCAAAACAGGCATTGGAAAACGAACACGAATTTGATCATGGCTAAGCCCAATTTGAATGACCATACCCGTTTGACCAATGGTTGCTTCACGAGAAAGCCCAGCTTTGGTTTTATCTACAGATAGAGGTTTAATGAATTTAAACCACGCCACAGTACAAATGATGGATAAGATAATCCAGCATACGACTTGCAGGGTGAAACTCATACTTGGAAATAACCACAACAAAATACTGACCACAACTGCAGCGATACCAAACCATAAAGCAGCAAACGCTGGTAACACCAGTTCAGATAGAATCAGCAATATGCCAAGTACAAACCAATGCCACGGTTCAAAAATAAAGTTCATACATCTACTCTAGTGATTATCATTGATATAGATGACGGATCATCTATATCAATGTAGCAGATCATTTAAGTGATGCATATAAAAACGTGATTATTCTCGTTTTCAATCATGCTTGATGATATGAACCCTTTTGCGCTATTAAAATTTTGCTCGTGGTGCAGGTTTTAATGCAGCAGGTGTTTTCTTAAAGTTATTGATTGCAGTTTGAATGGCGATGATTTTGCCTTGGGCTGCTTTTTCACCTTCTAAAATTGCTTGGTTACTGGACTTAAGATCAAGCGTGCCTAAGTGCCCAACTTTAGGTTGAATCACAATATTGGCCTGAGCTAACTCATTGTTAATACTTTGTTGTCCCATGATATTAATGGTTTGATCCAATAAGCCCCACATATTCATCGGTTGGCTACCACTTGGACGTGCAGAAATATCGACCGCAATCACGATATCTGCCCCCATATCACGTGCAGTTTGGACCGGAATTGGACTAACTAAGCCGCCATCAACATATTTGGTATTGCCAATGGTTGCGGGTACAAAAACATTGGGAATACTGCAAGAAGCACGAACTGCTTGGCCTGCATTCCCTTTAATAAATTCTGCTTTTTTACCATTGTCTAAGCGTGTAGCAACTGCTGCAAAACGGATTGGAAATTGTTCAATCGGTTTATTGGCAACATTACGATTGACATAATCTTGTAGTTTTTGACCAAGAACAATACCTTGGCTATTTAAGGTTAAATCACGCAAATCAGATTCTTTCAATTGCTGTGCAATTTGCTGCATTTGATAGGGGGTTTTACCGCTGGCATAGATACTGCCGACAAAACTTCCAGCACTGGTTCCAGTCACAATTTTAGGTTTGATCCCATGAGATTCTAAAACCTTGAGCACACCAATATGAGCGAAACCTTTTGCACCGCCGCCACCTAAAGCAATCGCAATAACAGGCTCACGTGCTTTAATTGCCGTGGTCTGAGTTGGTGTTTTGGTGGTTTTGTCACAGCCAACAAGGGCTAGACCCAATAAGCCTATAAAACCGAGTTGTTTAAAACGCATGGGGGTATTACTTTTGATCAAAATATATGTTGCACATCTGAACAGATTGTCTCTGTTTTTTCTAGCCATTTTTCAATAGTTTTTGTAAAGGGATCGATAATAATTTAGGCCTTTTAGGTGAAAAGTTACCTTTAAAACGCGATAAAATTTCTGCTAAATCTTGCTCATAATCTCCAGAAGGTTGCAAAGTACCCAAACAGTGAATTCGCTTTTTCTCGTAATCGAGCGAAAAAATTGCAATCGGTATATTGGCGCCCATTGCAATATGATAAAAACCACTTTTAATTTTTTCCGCTTTTTTCCGGGTACCTTCAGGTGCGATTGCAATCCAAATTTTATCTTGTTGTTGTATAACCTTAACAATCTGTTGAGTGAGTCCATGCGGTGAATCACGATGCACAGGAATCACGCCAATCCATTCAAAAAGTGCTTTGAGTGGTGGTTTAAACAAGCTATCTTTGCCAAAAATTGTGACTTTAACACCAATACCTAACATGGCGAGGAAAGCATATAAACCATCATAATTCGAAGTGTGTGGTGCAATAAATACCACTGCTTTGGGTAAGTTGGGAAATTCACCTTCAAATCCCCAGCCTTGAACTAAGTAAAGGTTTTTAAAGATGTTACGACTGGTGCTTGTACCACGTTGGGGCACTTGATCTGGTATGATCGGAAAGTTTTGTGACATTGTGTTTTTATATGACTGCTCTTGTATTGATTTTAGTTTTTGCTTAATAGTAACTATCTGCAAAATGCAAATATTACAAAATTCGTAGATTAAAGCAATACATACAAGATCTAATTAGGCCCATTTATATTGACATCGTTCGAGCTTAGATTACATGCGAAACACCTATTTGTTGTTATTTTCACTGTATTGGGCGCAAGGTTTACCTGTTGGTTTTATGACCCATGCTTTACCAGTGATTTTACGTTCACAAGGGGTGTCTTTGGCCCATATCGGTGGCTTTGGATTACTCATGGCACCTTGGGCAATTAAAATTTTATGGGCGCCTTTTGTGGATAGCTTTGGACATCGTTCCAAAGGGCATTATCGAAGTTGGATTATTCCAACCCAAGTTTTAACCATTGCTATCCTGAGCATTTTATCTTTTTTACCGATTCAATCCCTGAATGAACCGATTTATTTATTATTGTTTTTTATGGCGTTGCTCTGTATGAACAGTATTGGTGCAACCCAAGATATCGCGACGGATGGTTTAGCGGTGAGTATTTTAAAAGGGGATCAGCAACATATCGGGAATATGTTTCAAGTCATTGGTTCTCGTTTAGGATTTATTGTTGGGGGCGGGGCAATTTTATGGGCAATGGACTGGCTAAGTTGGCAAAATACATTTTTGATTTTGGCTGGCATTGTGGCATTAAATACAATTCCTATCTGGTTTTATCAAGAACCAGAACACTTGAAAAAGGCTGCTTCACCACATTTACAGAATCAAGCTGCAAAGCACTTTATTGAAAAATTTAAAACCTACTTAAGCTACTTTTTTGCCAATAAAAAATTAAGAACGTGGTTCTTTGTGCTTTGTACCATCAAAATAACCGATGGCTTTACTGGTCCCATTACCAAGCCTTTGTTGGTTGATCTTAACTTAAGTCTTTCTCAAATCGGCATTTATATCACGATGTTGGGGGCATTTTCTGCATTATTCGGTGCAGGTTTGGCCAGTTTATTGCTAAAAAAACTAAAGCGTCACCAAGCCTTAATCTTATTTTCTATTTTGAAATTGATCAGTTTAGCGGGATTCGTATGGTTAGCAGCTCAATATGAACAATCGCACTTTGTAGCGCCGTGGTTAATTTATTTGATCAACGCTTTAGAAGATATGTGTGCTGCAATGCTTCTAGTCGTGATCTTAACTTTAGTAATGCAATATAGTCGTCATGAACATGCAGGTACAGATTTCACTTTTCAGGTCTCTGTTATGGCAACAATCAGTGGGTTACTGTATACATTAAGTGGCGTGATTGGCGATCAATTGGGATATTTAAATTTTTTAAGTTTGATTTTAGTGATTGGTATTTTTTGCCTAATTCCGATTATGTATTGGATTAAAAATATACAATATACATAATATTGTGGGCTTGGGTTTGATAATGAGTATAATTACTATTGAGTATGTGGTGCGATGATTAGTGGTTTTTTGATTGAATGAAATAGATTAAATAATTTTTCTTAGGGATAGTTAAGATTATAATATATTGTCATGATGTAAAATAAATTGTTTGATTAGTGCGGTTTGACTTAATACATGAATCTCTTTGATTTAATGTGATTTTACCTTTATTTTTTAATAAAAGCTTGATGTGTTTTACATTGATTGGAAAATAAAAAATTACTTTTTCGTCATTTTTTTACGTATAGAAAGCAATTCGTGTATTATTCTTTTGTTGGATTTAGAATAACTTTAGCTCCAAATTATTAACTTTAAATGAATTATTTTGAATGGAATAAGCAGTATTATAATCTACGGGCTATAAAATAATACTCATTTTTTTTGTGGATGCTTTATTTGATTTTAATTTTCTCAGATTATGAGAAATAGAAAGGCGATTACAATTAAGATCAGTGGTGCAATATGCTTGGGAAAGTGCTTTTTAAGTTCAGTTTAAGCTTCATTTTTTAACTTAACACCATTGAAAAGAGTATCACCACAGTAATGTCTAACTTAATACAGCGTATAAAACGACGTGAAGTCTCCATTTCCCTGACTGCTTTTAATTTTATTGTCGCAGTGTGGTTAGGCTTGTGCCTAAATTTTAGTTTTTTAAATAAAGTTCAGTCTCTAACGCCTTATCAGGGAGTTAAAGCACAACTTTTTCTGATTGCGACAGCTTTTGTACTGGTTGCTTTATATAATCTGTTATTGCAAATTTTAGATTGGAAATGGACAGCAAAATTTTTTGCAATTGTCTTGGTCTTCATCGGTGGCTTTAGTGCTTATTTTGTTAACTCATTGGGTGTCGTGATTTCGCCTGATCAAATTCAGAATATGGTACAAACAGATCCTGGTGAAGTAACAGACTTACTTTCTTTACAATTTTTTATTTGGACACTGGGTTTTGTTATTTTACCCATCATTTTGATTCTATGGATAAAAATTAAACCAGAAAAAATTGGCAAAGTACTGTTATTTAAAAGCCTAAATATTGCGGGCTCTTTCGCTGTTATAGCAGCATTATTATTTGTTTTCTATGTGGATTATGCTGCTATATTTCGTGAGCATCGTGACTTAAAAGGCATGATCTCTCCACAAAATACAGTGGCTTCAACACTGTCTTATTTCCATAAAAAAACACCGAAAAAGAATCTACCTTTGATTCGTTATGGTGAAGATGCACATTTAGTCAACGATGCGACTTTACAACATAAACCTAAACTGATGGTTTTGGTGGTTGGTGAAACCGCACGTGCAGAGAGTTTTTCTTTAAATGGTTATGCAAAGAATACCAATCCTGAATTGTCAAAGCAGGCTGATCTAATTAATTTTTCTCAAGTCAGCTCTTGTGGTACCGCAACCGCAGTTTCAGTACCTTGTATGTTCTCAGGCATGCCGCGTAAAGATTATGATGAGCAACTTGCCAGTCATCGAGAAGGTTTGCTGGATATTGCACAACGTGCAGGCTATAAGGTGACATGGATTGATAATAACTCAGGCTGCAAGGGGACTTGTGATCGTGTTGAGAAATTTGTTATCCCTCAAGATTTAGAGAAAAAATGGTGCCAAGGTGGCGAATGCCAAGATGGTATTTTGGTAGACAGCTTAAACCTATATTTAAGTCAATTACCAAAAGATGATAAGCAACCACATTTGATCGTATTACATCAAATGGGAAGTCATGGACCTGCATATTATAAACGCGCACCTGAACAATTTAAAAAATTCAAACCGACTTGTGAAACCAATGCGATACAAGGCTGTTCATCGACTGAATTGATTAATACCTATGATAATTCGATTGTCTATACAGACCATATTTTAAATCAATTGATTGAAACTTTGAAACAGCAAGAAAACTATCGTGCAGGGTTCTGGTATTTATCTGACCATGGTGAGTCTACAGGTGAACGTGGTATGTATTTACATGGTGCGCCTTATGCGATTGCACCTACTCAACAGACCCATGTACCTATGCTGATGTGGTTTTCAGATGCATGGAAATCTGCAGCTGCAAAACAAATCAATTGTTTAAATCAACAAAAAGGGGCAACATTGAGTCAAGATAATTTATTTCCAAGTCTTTTGAGTTTGCTAAATGTCCAGACTCAAGTCATAGATCAAAAAAATAATATGTTGCAGCAATGTGCTGTACAAAGCTGATTGAAAGGATATAAACCATGACCAAAATTTTGATGATAGAAGATGATTTTATGATTGCAGAATCATCTAAAACATTGTTGAAATATCAAGGCTTTGATGTGGAATGGGTGAATAATGGTTTAGATGGCCTAAAGCTTATTTCGGAGAAACAATTTGATTTGGTCTTACTTGATTTAGGCTTGCCTATGATGGATGGGATGCAGGTCTTAAAACAAATTCGCCAGCGTTCGAGTTTGCCTGTTCTGATTATTTCAGCACGTGATCAATTGCAAAATCGTGTTGAAGGCTTAAATCAAGGCGCAGATGATTATTTGATTAAGCCCTATGAGTTTGATGAACTGGTGGCTCGTATCCATGCATTATTACGTCGCACAGGTGATACAGCGAAAGAAGTAACAGGAAGTGCTTCAAATCTGTTAAAAAATGGTGAAATTGTTTTAGATGTTGAACAGCATATTGCCACAATTAGAGGCGAAACGGTGGAGTTATCAAACCGTGAATGGGCGATTCTCATTCCGTTAATGACCCATCCCAATAAAATATTTTCTAAATCTAATTTAGAAGATAAATTGTATGCTTTTGATAGCGAAATCAACAGCAATACAATTGAAGTCTATGTGCACCATATCCGATCGAAATTGGGTAAAGATATTATTCGTACAATTCGTGGGTTAGGTTATCGTTTGGGGCAACCACAAAAAGCGGAATGATATGGAAACTGCATTTTCCTTAAGAAAGCGTTTAATTCGTTATACGTCTATTTTTAGTATCTTACTTGGTTGTGTGTTGGTTTTTTCAGCATATAAAATTTCTTTAGAAGAGATCAATGAAATTTTAGATGCTCAGATGGTCTATCTGGCAGAGCGGGTGGAGTTAAATCCACGCCCCATTGAAAGTCATTTTGATATCCACAAACGCTATCATGAAGAAGATCTATTCATAGATGTTTGGGCATATGCTGAACCTAAACAAGCCCAAAATACGCCGCATCATGTCATTGTTGAGCCTAAGCAAAAAGCGGGTTTTTATAGTCAAGAAACAGCACACGGCATATGGATTACCTACATTCTACCAACTGCAAATTATCAGATTCAAATCAGCCAGCAGGAAAAAGTCAGAGAGCATTTGGCTTTAGAGCTTGCTGGTAGCATGTTTCTTCCATATTTACTGATCATTCCATTTGCTTTGTTGGGGTTGGTTTATATTATTCGTCGCAGTTTAAAACCACTTGAAGACTTTAAATCTGAACTGGCAAAACGTGATTCAAACTCCTTGATCGCAATTCAAAATGCCCACTATCCAGAAGAATTGCTGCCGACGATCCATGAAATGAATCATTTGTTTGAGCGAATTTCTGTTGCTCAACAAGAACAGCGACAATTTGTGGCAGATGCTGCACATGAGTTACGCACCCCCATCACTGCATTGAATCTGCAAACTAAAATTTTGATGAGTCAGTTTCCTGAAGAGGAAAATCTACAAAATTTAAGCAAAGGTTTGGCACGGATGCAGCATTTGGTTACGCAACTGCTTGCCTTAGCAAAGCAAGATTCTTCATTAAGTCATGAAGTTCAAGTGACTCAATTTAAGTTGAATGATGTGGCACTCAATTGTGTTGAACAGTTGATGAATCTTGCGATGGAAAAAGATATCGATCTTGGCTTTGTGCGTAATGAAACAGTGATTTTAAAAAGTGTAGAACATAGTCTTCATTCAATCATTTTTAATTTAATTGATAACGCAATAAAATATACCCCTGTTTCAGGCATGATAAATATATCAGTCTTTGAAGATGTTCATGATTTTGCTTATGTTTTGATTGAAGACAGTGGTTTAGGAATTGACCCAGAGATGTACGATAAAGTCTTAAAACGCTTTTATCGCGTACACCATCACTTAGAAGTGGGTAGTGGTTTGGGATTGTCGATCGTGGATAAAGCCATTCAACATTTAGGTGGTGAACTGTCTTTATCCCGTAGTGAAGAATTAGGCGGACTCAGTGTCTTGGTCAAAATCCCAATCCAGTGTGATATTAAAACAGAGAAGTGAGATGCTTGGAAAATGAATGATTCCATTTCTACATTAATGGAAGTGGTTCATTTTTCTTCATATATTGAAAAAATTCTAAACATTTTTGCATTCTACGACCATCACTGCCAAGTTTACCCAAATTAAAGTTTGCAACCCAATTGAGTTTATTGCCTATACGGCAAATTTCGTTGTATTTTGATTTACTTGGATAAATTTCTCCAATAAAAATATCGCAAGCTTGAGCAAGCTCATCATCATTAAAACGGAATGCTGTTGAGAAAATAAAACATAACCAATCTCGAATTTGGCAGGTTTCTAAGTCCAGCACTTCACCGGGATCTGTTTCAAAGTCGATAAAAGTAAATGTTTTGTCCTTATTGACTAAAATATTTCGTGCAAATGCTTCGCTTAAATAACTGTCTTTGTGATGTACAGCTTGAATGGCAAAGATTGCTTCACGATAAAATTCGAGTTTTTTAGCTGTATTTCCTTCCATTTGTGCCAATGCCTGATCAAGTTGCATGACATCTTCACCTTGATCAGCAGCATCTTCAATCAATAGACCTTGTGAACAATTGGCTAAAATTTGTGGTGTTGGAATACCTAATGAATTTAATTCTGTCAGACGATGAACTTCACAATAAATCGATTTACTACCACCATAATTTGGAATAGGGGTGAGTGCTTCAATATTGAGTATACGTGCAACCCATTTTAATGGGACATAAATCCAAGCTGAGTGGCGTTCAGAGGCTTTTTTAAGCCACACTTTGCCATCACCCAACTGATAAGACTGAATGTTTTGGTCTTGAATTTTAAGCGAATTGCGGAGAAATTTAGAAAAATTACTCATATTTTGCACGTATAAGATTACTAAATTAATTCAAGTATAAACAAAATATAAAAAATTGTAAAAATTAAGATTTCTTTAATAATTTAATATTTAAATTCTGACAAAAATGTAATACTTTGAGTGACGCATATAACGATATATCACTTGATTTGGTATTTTAGATTGGAATAAAAAGTAGATCAGCGCTTAAATAAGCGACAATGACGAGTAATTTATTTTTAAATGTCTAATAGATGATTGCTTTTGTAAAAGTAAGCTTTGGAATGATTTTTAAATGTGGCTAAGCTCTATCAAGCATGAAACTTTTATCATGACATCGAAATTAACTGTATGAAGATCAAGTTTGCAATGTCACGTTTTACGTTTAAAGTTTTAATCACTTTGTGTAGGCGATGCTTCACGCTAGAAACACCACCTTTGTTTCATCGATATTTAAAACGATGTCAGTATTGAATGCTCATTTTGACGCATACAAGAAGCTTATTTTTAGAATCGCATTTTTAATAAAGATAATAGTATATGGCTGAATATTTTGGATCGTTAGGTTGTAAATTTTTTATAAAAAATACGATAAATAATTAAATTAAAAGTGAAAATAATCCAGCCTGTCCAAAGGTTATGGCTAAGAAAATGCGCACCACGCATCATTTGCCCCCAACCCGTAATCAAACCAAGCACCAGACCTAAGACTAAGAAAAGATAAGCAATTTTAGAATTTGACTGTCTAAATACAAAAAAGCCGGTGAGCAGTGAAAAACCTGTACTGGCATGGCCACCCGGAAAACAATGTCCATTGCTTGCAGAAAAATCCCAAACATAGCCTAAAGCAGTTGGTTCTGTCATGGACCAAGGACAGGCATGTGCTGAGTGGGATTTGAAAATACCAATCAGTGCAGTGGATAAAACACTAATAAAAAATAAATAGCCCAATTGCCATTGATAGGTTTTTAATTTTGCAACTTTAAAAGACGCAATCCATGAAATTAGGACTGCAATATAAAAGGCAATGACAATATGTTTAAGTAGCTTGTGATTAATTTCAATAAGAAACCAATTGTTCTTGAGTGGGAAATGACCAGTGCTATCTATCCACGGCTGGATAAAATACATATCGATTGCACCGCCAACAGGAAAGACAAAGAACAATATTAAAAATAATATTCCTAACAATAAACTGTTATTTATGAAAAATTTATTTGTATCGGAATAGGGCATGAGGCGAGTTACTCAATATAATCGTTTTAATCTGCGCTTATTAGAAAAAAACAACCTTAAATTAGACTTAATTGTTGAATAATGAGCAGTCTTATTATTGGGCAGTGATACAGAAGAAAATATCTATGATTATTTTAAGATAGCTATTTTGAATCATTGTCTTTAAGGTAGAGTGATTCTAGTTTAAAATTTTATCGTGAAAATTATTTTATTGTCATTTCTAGACTATAAAAAAGCGGCTTTTCAGCCGCAAAATGTATAAAATTAAAATCAGACCTTGTAAAATCTTAAAACATTGCATCTTCAGAGTTTGCAGAAATCTTGTGAATCGATAAATCTGCACCACGAAACTCTTCTTCTTGTGTTAAACGAATCCCCATCGTGGCTTTAAGCATACCATATACGGCAAATCCACCTGCTAAAGCCAGTAAAATGGCAAGTAGCGTACCTATCAGCTGAGACATCAAAGATATTCCGCCAATTCCTCCCAACCACTGCTGACCAAATAGACCCACAGCAATACCACCAAATGCACCACAAACCCCATGTAAAGGCCAAACTCCGAGTACATCATCAATCTTGAGTTTATTTTGTGTATAGGTAAACAGTTTAACAAACAGAAAACCTGCACAGATACCAATAAATAAAGCGCCAATTGGGTGAACCACATCAGAACCTGCACAGATTGCCACTAAACCTGCTAAGGGACCATTATGTAAAAAACCAGGGTCTTCTTTTCCAAAGAAATTTGCTGAAAGTGTGCCGCCTACCATTGCCATGAGTGAGTTCATGGCAACTAAACCTGAGATTGCATCTAAGCGTTGAGCACTCATGACATTAAAGCCAAACCAGCCCACAATTAAGATCCAAGAACCGAGTGCTAAGAAAGGAATAGAAGAGGGTGGATGTGCACTGACACGACCATCCTTTTTATAGCGGCCATTACGCGCACCGAGTAGTAATACTGCTGCAAGCGCAATCCAGCCGCCCATCGCATGGACCACAACAGAGCCAGCAAAATCATGGAAGCTTGCACCAAACGTATCTGCTAACCACTTTTGTAGGCCGAGATTTCCATTCCATGCGATCCCTTCAAAAAAAGGATAAACCAGCGCTACAATAAACAGGGTTGCAATGGCTTGAGAACGCATTTTGGCACGTTCTGCAATGCCACCAGAAACAATGGCGGGAATTGCTGCAGCAAAGGTCAAAAGGAAAAAACAACGCATCAAATTGTAGCCATGCTCAGTTGAAAGCGTAGCACCTGTATGAAAAAAATGTTGGCCATAGGCAATGTAATAACCGACAAAGAAGTAGGCGATTGCTGAGATTGAAAAATCAGTAATGATTTTACTGAGTGCATTGACTTGATTTTTATGGCGAACTGTTCCCAGCTCTAAAAAAGCAAAGCCTGCATGCATAGCGAGTACAAGCACTGCGCCAAGCAAGAGAAAGAGTAGATCAACGTTTTGCATATACGATTCTTTTTGGTGCTATTTGTCACAAATTGGTTCAAGTATAACCAACGATTTGAATCCGTGAAGTGTTTGGCTGTATGAAAAAATAGATCAACAATTTCAAAATATTATTAAGACTCGATATAAAGCAAAAGTATGCACTAAATTGGAATTTGTGCACTAACTTGATGCAATAAGATATTCTGACTTATTTTTAAGATACTGATAATTATTGATTTTTATTTATTGTATTTCATCTTAAACCTAGGCTGTCAAATTTTAATCTAAAAATAAACCGATAAAATGATTGAGTTAAAATTAAAAAATAACTTAATGATCAATTTTTGGAAACACTCAGACTGCAAGCTTGATTTTTGTATTCGAAACGGTTTCTTTGAAATTTTTGACCGTTCCATTTATACACAGCAAAGCATTTACTTGAGTCATTGATGGCAATATCTGGCCAACCATGCTTTCCTAAAGTTGATAGAAACTCAGGCGTCCCATGACTGTTAAATATTCTCACCCATTGTTTATTGGTCTGTTGGGTAACAATATAAAATCCAATTCCTGTGTTTGCATAGCAGCCGACACCACCATCGACTACAACAGCATCAGGACGACCATCTTTATTGAGGTCACCATAATAGGAGATATTGCCAAGGCTACAGCGGCTTTCCCAGCCAAGATTGGTTTTTTGAAACTTTGCGCTTTTAAAAATTTGTGTTGCCGTTTCATCAGGGACTTGCGGAGCCGCAGCATAATTAAGCGAGGCCAAAAATAGTGATAGAACACCACTGCTGAATATTATTATATTTTTCATCATCATATCGGTTTTTTGTGATTGAATTAACATTATTTTAAAAATATGTATTTTTATCAAGCTTTTGTTGTCATGCTATTGTATTCATCTTCTGGTTTAATCAGCAGCTTAGGGAGATTTAACTTATATCATTATAAATTTCAAATGCTTGGTGTATTGCTGTGTGTTTTAATGAGTTGTAAATAAATGTTTAATATAAAATCAATTTGCGATTAAACGATCAATGAAGTGTATAAAAATGATGGTGTCTAAAACATATTGCAATTTTTTAGTGTATTTGATGGCGTTCTTTGGTTTCTGTCTTTTTACTGAAGTAGTGAGTGCGCAGTCCAACCAATATAAAATCTATAAATCTAAACTGTTACAGTGTGGAGAAGCAACTTTTCAAGTTATTTCACAATGTGATGATTCTAATGAAAGTGCAGAGTCAGGTAGTGCAGGTCCTTTTCGAGCATCATGTTTAACTAGTCAATTAGCGGTAAACTGGAAAGGTCAGCAAAAGATACTGAATTTTCCCATGGCAACAACACAGCAGAAGGAAATATTAGCAAGCAAAGGCTATGTTTTAAAACCTGAGATCAAAGTAGGGGATTGGTCGCCACAGAGTTTAGCTTGTGGTCAAGCGGCTGGTATTTCGGGGCATTTTGTGGTGATTAATCAGGCAACCACCAACGATATTAATCAAGAGTATCACGGCAAAGGTTCATTGAGTGATGAACCCGTTTTACTGAATTTAAACGGGACTTTTACCAGTGAAACACTTAAAGCAAAAATCTATGCTTTATTAAAGCAAGACCAAGTGAAGATTTCTAAAGTGATTGGGGCAAATGCGATTTTTGCGGATGAAAAATAGATTTAACAGAGATAAATCCGTTTAATTTTGCCATCTGTTAAGAAGAAAGCAGATGCAGCACAGGTTTCCTCGAGGACATTGACTGAAACACCATCACCTTTAAACTTTAAATAATGTTTAGGGTCAATCTGTTCGTTAGCAAGAATATCGCCATTTTCACCAAAGCGATATTCTTCATCGACATAGATATTTGTTTTAGGTGCGACTTCGAACTTAGCAAAAATATCTAAATCATCACCTTCTTCATTATTTTGATAGTAATAAACTTTATCGCTGTCCGAAATACGGAATTCAAACAGATATTTCATGCCTTTTTTATTGGGATTTTTTAAAACTTGGAAGGCATCTCGTTTTCCATCTCCATCAAAATCGATGAGTAATGGCTTTTTGAGATATGCCGTATCGACTGAATAACCTTGAGGGAGTGGTGTTGGATTATTGACGAGGTAGTCTGGCTCTGGATGAGCAGCAATCTCAATAGGTTCTGCTTTGGTATGTGCTTGTTGTGGTGTTTCTTGTTTGGTTGGCTTGCTTTCAGTTGATGTGTTGGGTTTCTCATGACAGCCAATGAGAAAAATAAGGGTGATGCATAATAAAATTTTGTTTTTCATAGAGTTTGAATCATTCAATGATTTTGAATGTTGAAGATTCTATCTTAAAAATTGATTTTTTGATGCTGAATGTCCTAAATTGGAGATATAGTCGTGTGTTTTATATATGCCAGTTTGCTGTCTTATATTGATTCATCATCACAATGGGGAATATTTTGAACACATCAAATTCTGATCAAGCTTTGTTTGTCGTGATTACAGGGGGTACACGTGGAATTGGTTTTGCTTTAGCAGAAGCTTTTTTAAAGTTAGGTTGGTCTGTGATGATTTCGGCACGAAATGCAGTGCAGTTAAATCAAGTTGTTGCAGATTTTGCGCAACGCTATGCACCAAATAGAATTTATGGGGTGACCTGTGATGTGGCTCAATATGAAGATTTACAAAATTTATGGGAAGAAACAGTTTTAAGGTTTGGTCAGGTCGATGTTTGGATTAACAATGCCGGTACCTGTAACGCAGCAAGGGCATTTACCGAAATTGCTAGCTCAGATTTGGAAAGTGTAATCAAAACCAATGTACTTGGAACAATGTTGGGCTCTCAAGTGGCTTTAAAAGGAATGATGCAGCAAGGTTTTGGGCAAATTTTTAATATGGAAGGTTGGGGCAGTCGTGGTGAGTGGAGTGCGGGGATGACGCCTTATGCAACCAGTAAACGAGCAGTTGCTTATCTGAATCATGCTTTAAATAAAGAAACCAAGAATAGTGATATTTTGATTGGGACACTCAGCCCCGGAATGGTGGCAACGGATTTATTGATTTCTTCTTGGCAACAAGGTGAAGTTAAAAATTGGCATAAAATGAAATGGTTATTTATGTTTGTGATTGACCCACCTGAGCAAGTGTGTGGTTATTTGGCGCAACGCATCAGTAAGAATAAGAAGAGCAATGCGCGTATTGTCTGGATGACACCATGGCGTTTGTTACTTCGTTTTTTCCAACCTTATTATTGGAAAAGAAATCCTGTAGAGGGGACGGCTTTAGATCAGCTTAAGGAATAGTAATTTGGATTTAAATTTGGAGTTTGATTAGAAAAATAACAATGAAAAAGCTTAATTCAATATGACGCATTTATAAAATACAGAGTAGTGCGTGTATCTGTTATAGGAAAAAATAAAGGACTTGAACTTGGATAAGTATATTTCTTATAATCTAATAAGATTTGGTAGAAAATCTTAATAAAAATTTTACCAACATCACATCATGCTCTTCAGTTCAACAGCCTTTCATATAACCAGTAACTAGAGCATTTATAAATAGAGCATTCAGTGCTGAAAATATTTGAATAATTAAGGGGCTCTTATGTTTATTAAATACGGTTTAACAATAATTAGTCTATGCGCTACAACAATACTTTGGGCAGGATCAGATTGGGATTATCAAAACCCTAAAGATTGGGCAAGTGCAAATCAACAATACCAAGCGTGTGCAGGAATAAATCAATCTCCAATTGATATTCGAGATACGGTGACTGCGAATTTACCACCATTGGAATTTAATTATCACACTACAGCAAAGTCTGTGCAAAATATTGGTCATACGATGCAGATTGAGTTTAATCAAGGAGCAAGTTTAGTTTTAGATGGACAGACATTTTTACTGGAACAATTTCATGTACATAGTCCAAGTGAAAACAATATTAATGGCCAAAGCTATCCCATGGAATTACATTTAGTGCATGCTTCAGATAAAGGTGAATTGGCAGTTGTCGCATTAATGTTTCAACATGGATTGGAGAATGAAAAACTAAAACATATCTGGAATTCTTTGCCAAAAAAAGTGGGTGAAAGTAATCAGCTATATTCAAAAAATAAAGCAGACAGCTATTTACCCAATAACTTAGAGTATTACCGTTTTAATGGGTCTTTAACAACACCGCCGTGTTCAGAAGGAGTCCGATGGGTGGTGTTTAAGGAAATTCAGCAGGCGTCGAATGAGCAAATTGAGTCGTTTATGGAGTTAATGGGACATCCAAATAATCGCCCGATACAACCGATTGGCGCGCGGTTGATTTTGGAGTAATTCAGGGTAAAAAGTAGATCTTTTGATCTACTTTTTTAATTTTTTTTGTGGGGTTTTCTTAGAAAAAGTCTTTTATTTTCTGAGCATTAACGTTATTCGTTATTGGAATGATGATGTGTTAAATTAGACTGAGGCGGTGTTGGATGGTTTGCGGAATATCTATATTGAATTGAAAGACACCTCTCCCTAACCCTCTCCTGAAAGGAGAGGGAACCTCTTTGTGTATCAAATAACTATTAAACTCTCAAAGAGTGAGCTTCCATATTTTTGGGGGAAGATTGATGTGGTGGAATTTATGCAAATATTTTAGTTACTTCTCTTTAACCCTCTCCTGAAAAGAGAGGAAACCTCTTTGTGTATCGAATAACTATTCAATTCTCAAAGAGTGTTTCTTCCACATTTTGGGGGGAAGATTGATGTGGTGGAATTTATGCAAATATTTTTAGTTACTTCTCTTTAACCCGCTGCTGAAAGGAGAGGGAGCTTCATTGTGTATCGAATAATTATTAAACTCTCAAAGAGTGTCTCTGCCACATTTTTGGGAAGATTGAGGTTGTGGAATGTTATGCACACATTTTTAGTCATTTCTCTTTAATTCTCTGTTGAAAGGAGAGAAACCTATTGTGTATCAAATAACGATAAAATTAGTAATGGAAGTCCCCTTTCCCCGTGGGAGAGGGCTAGGGTGAGGGTAATTCTTGAAAAATTAGAGTGTATCAATTCGCTTTATTTTGCTAACTGATCTTTAAGTTAAATGGATATGAAATTGTTGAATGCTGGTCAAAAAAACATCATCAATCGAATATTTCTAAATCACCTTTCATTATGAGCAAAATAAACTCTTCAAAACTATTACAAACCTTATTATGCGTATTACAGATTTCATAAATGCCGAATTCATTGCCATGTTCATCTAGTTTTACTGCATATGCAGTCATCCAGAGTAAGAATTCTGAAAAGACAAAACAATTTGCATGAGGAAAGTCTTCAGTCCCTTTTAAATCTTTTACAGGTCTAAATTCAGCTAAAGAAAAGAAAGAATAGCCCTCATCACCAAAATTGGCTTCACCTGTACCATTGAAGAAAATAAAATATTCTTTAAAAATTTGTGGAAGTTTAACTCCGTATTTTTGTTCAAATTTTAATGTTTCTAACAATGTAGTGGGTTGATTGATACATAAGTTTTGATTGATGAAGTGTTGTTTTAATTTTTGAATAACCATAATTATTTTACTCAAAAAAGAAGGAAGCTTAATTAAGCTTCCTTCTTTAGAGGCAAAATTGCAAGCTTCGCTTAAAGCGCTGCAATCTGCTCCATATTGGCTTTAATCTTGGCTAACTGATCCACAAACTCAGCAAGTTTAACCTTTTCACCTTCAACAACCGCAGCAGGTGCTTTAGCCACAAAGCCTTCATTTGCAAGTTTAGAGGCGATTTGGTCATGCTGTTTTTGAACTTTGTCTAAGTCTTTTTGCAAGCGAGCAAGTTCAGCTTTTGGATCAATCAAGCCTTTCATTGGTACAAATACGGACACATGACCCACAACAGAAGATGAAGACAACGGTGGTTGTTCAGCATCGGTTAAGAAGGTAATGCTTTCAACTTTAGCCAAAGCTTTAAACAATGGTTCAATACGTGCAATTTGTGCTTTTTCAGCATCAGTCGCGTTTTGAAGCAATACAGGTAATAAACGTGCATTACCTAAGCCCATTTCGCCACGAATATTACGTACAGCGCCAATTAAGCCTTGTAGCCCAAGCATATCTGCTTCAGCCTGTTCATTGATACGTTCAGGGTTAGGAACAGGGTATGGCGCAAGCATGATGGTTTCACCACCAATACCAATCATTGGTGCAAGGGTCTGCCAAATTTCTTCAGTTAAGAATGGCATGATTGGATGTGCAAGACGTAAAGACGCTTCCATTACAGAAAGAAGGACACGACGAACTTCTGCTTTACGCTCAGCCGATACGTTTTCATCATTCAGTACTGGTTTGGTCAGTTCAACATACCAGTCACAGTATTCATTCCAGATGAACTCATAAATCGCTTGAGCAGCCAAATCTAAACGGTAGGTTGCAAACGCTTGTTGAACGGCAGCTTCCGCTTTTTGTAAACGGCTGACAATCCATTGTTCAGGAAGTTCCCAAAGATCTTGACGGATTTCCTGACCAATTGGCTGTTGTTCACAGTTCATCATCACGAAACGGGTTGCGTTCCAGATTTTGTTGGCAAAGTTACGATAGCCTTCAACACGTTTCATGTCGAACTTAATGTCACGGCCTGTATTGGCAAGTGCACAGAAAGTAAAACGAACCGCATCTGTACCGTAAGCTTGAATACCTTCAGGGAATTCTTTACGTGTAGATTTCTCAATTTTGGGTGCATCTTTAGGATTCATTAAACCAGTGGTACGTTTTTGTACTAAGGTTTCAAGATCTACACCATCAATTAAATCTAATGGGTCAAGTACGTTGCCTTTAGATTTAGACATTTTTTGACCTTCACCGTCACGAACCAAACCATGTACATACACGGTTTTAAATGGAACTTGCGGTGTGCCATCTTCATTTTTCATGAAGTGCATAGTCATCATGATCATTCGGGCAACCCAGAAGAAAATGATGTCAAAACCTGTTACCAATACATCCGTTGGGTGGAATGTATTTAAGAAATAGTTTTCTTTATCTTTTACTTCATCACCGGTCCAACCCAGTGTAGAGAATGTCCAAAGACCTGAAGAGAACCATGTATCCAGTACATCTTCATCTTGGTTTAATTCAACATCAGCAGCGATATTGTTTTTCGCACGAACTTCTTCTTCAGAACGACCAACATAGATATTGCCTTCAGCATCGTACCAAGCAGGGATACGGTGACCCCACCACAATTGACGAGAAATACACCAGTCTTGAATGTTGTTCATCCAAGCCATATACATATTGCTGTATTGTTCAGGCACAAATTTGATATCGCCGTCTTTTACTGCTTTGATTGCAGGCTCTGCAAGAGGCGCAATTTTAACATACCATTGGTCGGTCAATAATGGTTCAATGATCACACCTGAACGGTCACCACGTGGTGGTTTCAGCGTATACGGTTGAATTTGGTCTAACCAACCTTCAGCTTCAGCTTGTGCAACCAATTTTTTACGTGCAGCAAAGCGCTCTAAACCAATATAGTCAGCTGGTGCTGGGATGGTTTTAGAAATCGCTTCGCCAGCTTTTGCGATAAACTCAAAATCAGCTAAAACTTCGGCATTTTTGTTGAAAATGTTGATGATTGCGAGTTCACAACGTTTGCCCACTTCATAGTCATTGAAGTCATGTGCAGGGGTGATTTTTACACAGCCTGTACCAAATTCTTTATCGACATATTCATCTTTAACAATCGCAACTGCACGACCCGTAATAGGTAGGATAATATTTTTACCAACAAGGTGTGCATAACGTTCGTCATCTGGAGCAACTGCAACAGCAGTATCCCCCAGTAATGTTTCTGGACGTGTGGTTGCAACCACTAAATAATCATGACCGTCTTGAGTACGTAGTGACTTATCTTCAAAGAAGTATTTGAAGTGCCACAATGAACCTTGTTCTTCTTTATCTGATTCAACTTCTAAGTCAGAAAGTGCAGTTTGTAGTTTAGGGTCCCAGTTTACCAAGCGTTTGCCACGGTAAATCAAACCTTGTTCATGCAGTTTTACAAATACTTCTTTAACCGCATTTGAAAGGCCATCATCCATGGTGAAACGTTCACGTGACCAATCTACAGATGAGCCAAGGCGACGAATTTGACGGGTAATTGTGCCGCCAGATTGTTCTTTCCATTCCCAAATTTTGTCGATGAACTTTTCACGCCCTAAGTCATGACGACTAATGTCTTGAGCTGCCAATTGACGCTCAACCACCATTTGCGTTGCAATACCTGCATGGTCAGTACCTGGTTGCCATAAGGTATTTTTACCAGACATACGGTTGTAACGCGTCAAGGCATCCATGATGGCATTGTTAAAACCATGACCCATGTGCAAGCTACCCGTGACGTTCGGTGGCGGAATCATGATACAGAATGAATCGCCTTTACGAGACGGTTGGAAATAACCTTTCTCTTCCCAAGTCTTGTACCATTTTTTCTCGATCTCGGTAGGATCGTAGGTTGTAGCAATATTTTGCGCTGAATCAGTCATAGTAAAAACAGATCAAAAGTAAGTAAAAAATTGCATTCATTGTAGCAAATATTCATTAGGAATGTTGATTCCTGTTATGGCATATTTACCTTGAATTAAATGCAGCAATCAAAACATGAAAATACAAGATGCATTTGTTGTTGTTATTAATCTTAAATATGACAAATGTTGGATATTGTGGAGTTTTAACTGAGTCATATTTACAAATGCGTGTTTTAGATATTTGATTTATTGAGAGTATTTGTGATTGATATTCAACAAATAGCAGCAGTTAAAGACAATGCAAGATATTTCAAGTTTTGCTAAGATCAAAATTGAATAGGACAAAACAACAAAAGGACAGATAACAATGCAGTATAAAATCGATTTATTGATTAAACAGCAGACGTACCAAGAGTTAAAAAGCATTACCCAAAGTTTAAATCATGGCGAAAAAAGTGATCTGGCAAAACAATTAGGTAATGTCTTTACGGAAATGTCATGCCAAGTGCTAGATCAAGTCTTTGGTGCTTTGCTTGAAGAGCAGCGGAATAATTCTGCACTAGATGCGAATGGTCAGAAGAAACTCAAAGAAGCAGAGCAAATTTTTACGCAGATTGAAGGGGCTTTTAAAAAATATATGCCGTGGTCGATTTCGTTGTTTAGTAATGATCGTTTAAAACCTGTGGCAAATCATATTCTTAAAAAGTTTGAAGATTCCGATGCAAGCCAAGTGGTGATGTACTACCAATTAGACAGTCATCTAGGTAAAGAAGCGACCAGTAATATTCAAAAGGTCATTCAAGGGGATACCAGTGCTTTGCCTGTGACACTAAAAAATTTGGTTAAAATTATTGACCTCGGTGTCTCAGAGTTTATTCGGGATCCTAAGACTTTGTTAAAATTTAACTTTGTGGTCGATAAAACCTTAAATGGTGTGATCAATATGATCACCAGTACAGGCTATAAGCGCTTAGAAAAAGTTGGTGATGAATACAATCCTCGCAATGTCGAAAAGGCGCAACATTATGCAGCGCACTTTAAAAAGTTTTTAGTTGAGGCTTAATCTCTAAAAAGGGAGGTTTGATTGATTTGGTGCGTCACGTGGTCTAATATTTATTCACCATATTCAAGAGCATAATAAAATGGAAAGCTTAGAAGGAAAGGTGGTTTGGATTACAGGCGCATCTTCAGGGATTGGTAAAGCCTTGGCTGCTGAATGTGCTTTACAAGGTGCACAAGTGGTTTTAAGCGCAAGACGTTTAGAAGAACTTGAAAAAGTTCGTATAAGTCTGCTTAACCCAGATCATCATATTTCCGTGGCAATGGATATTACTGATGAAGCGCAAGTACGCCATGCCTATGAACAAGTCTTAGATGAAAAAGGGCGTATTGATTGGTTGATCAACAATGCGGGCTTAAGCCAAAGAGCATTGATTGCAGATACCAGTATGCAAACTGAACGTGCAATTATGGAAATTGATTACTTTTCTCAAGTGTTTTTGACCAAATTGGTTTTACCAACCTTTTTAGCTCAAAAATCTGGGCGAATTGCGTATATTTCTAGTGTTGCAGGCTTATTGGGGACGCAATATCGTGCATCTTACTCTGCAGCAAAAGCAGCGATTCATATGTGGGCAAATAGTTTACGCGCAGAAGTGGCACAAGATGGTGTTAATGTTTCTGTAATTTTCCCTGGTTTTGTGAAAACCAACGTATCTTTCAATGCTTTAAATGGTGCTGGGAAAGCACAAGCGCATCAGGATGAAGCCATTGAAAATGGTTTAGAAGCCGATGATTTTGCGCAGAAAACGGTTTCTGCTTTATTAAAAGGTCAAGAATATATTGTTGTGGGTGGGCGTAAAGAAAAATTGGGTGTGTTGGTTTCTCGCCTATCACCATCGACACTTTATAAAATGATTCGCAAGATGAAAGTAAAGTGATTAAAAATTAACAACTTTTGTATGTATTGATAAGGCGTTTATATATTGTATAAGCGCTTTTTCTTAATATATTCCGTCTCTATCGATAAGCACAAAAAACCATGTTAAACCTCATGAAAATAATATTTAAAATCATCAGTCTACAATTTATATTGATCAGTGCAGTTTATGCAAATATTTGTGATGATACTCAAGTTGTTGCGCAAATATTAAAGCAGGCAAAAATTGTAAAGGTTGAACAAGCTTTAATCGACTGTAAACTCGATCCGGTCGATAATTCAAATATGATCATGGCTTATGCGCAATGGATTGCTGTAAAAGGAAATGCAGAAGAAGGGGATTATGCTTTAAATTTATTTAAGTTTAATCCAAAAAATTTAAAGCTCGTTTATCACTATGTTGTTGCAGAACCTATGGTTTCGGATGCAATTAGCTTAAACTCAATCCAACTCGATACTGCAAATTATAAAGTCACTGATTCAAATCGAGCTTTGGGTCTAAGATTAAATTACTCAGGTCACTCACAACTCTTTCCTTTTTCTATGCAAGTGTTAAATTTATATGACTTAAAAAATAAAAAGCAAATCTTAGATAGTCTGATAGTTGAACGTTATCGGGCAGAAACGGATATGCAGTGTAATGCAGATATTGAAGAACGCGCTTCAACCTTAGTGATGCAGTCAACCCAAACCAAGAAATATACGGATATTTTGGTCAATAGCAAAATTAAACGCTACCAAATGCAAGTGATAAACGAGGATTGCCAAGAAGTTAATCATCAATTATCGCAACAACGGTTTGTCTTAAAATTTGATGGGAAAAAATATCAATTTGCTAAAAGTTTTAAAGATGAATATCAGTACTGATAGGCAATATAAGCAGTTGGATAGTAATGCTGAATATTAAACATTCATCTTCTGGTTAGCGAGCTAAAAGTTAGTCGTGAGCTAAAAGATGAATGCTTTTAAAATAACAGGGTATTTAATGGCTATAAATGAAATATTTAATGTGTTTTATTGAAGTAGTTTAATAACAATTCAGCATTTTTGCCCCTTAATTGCCATGACATACAGCGTACTCCACCGCCCATATGGCACACTTGTGCAGAGTAAATTGGAATGACAGTTCGTTTGGTTAGACGACGAATTTGCTGTAATGCCAGTGCATCTTGTTTAATACCAAATTGCGGAAAATAAATACGCTCAGGCGTAACCAGCATATTGGTATATAAACCACAAGCTGAACCAAATTTCTCATCATAAATTTCACTACCATCATAAGGTGTGGTGATTTCATGAATTTTGATATCTGGAATACCGCGTTTTAAATCAATTTTTAACTGTTTGGCGTAGTCGGGGTCTTCAGGATAGGTGTTAATCACTAACGTATTCTGATCTATAAAGCTTACCACGCCATCCGCATGTTCTAAACCACCTTGTTCATCCGCTTCAATAAATGCAATATGTTTAGCACCTGTCAAACGGATCAGTTGTGCTCTAGCTTGGGTTTCGGTTAAATGATTGTCAGCTAAGAACTTGGTGCTTAACACAACATTACCATAACCATCTTCAACCCAATTACCACCATCATTGAGCAGTTGGGTCTGGGTAAATTTTAAACCAGCCTTTTGGCTATAGGCTTTAAAGTCTGCTTGAACATCATCAGAAATGGCTTGAGCTTTTTTTGCTCCACCTTGGCCTGCTGCGGTATACCGAAAAAGAACAGGTTGATTGGGATTGGCACTGCTAAAATCACGCATCCAAATATCTTGCATAGGCGCGATGGTGACATGCTGTTTACCCAGTACTTTGACATAATCAGGGTAAAGTTGTTGATCGGTTAAGATCACCACATTGTCACCATTTTGGATAATTTTCTTTGCATAATCGACATGAAAATCAAAGATATCATCGATTTTTTCTGCATAGTATTTATCCTGACTTTGTGGTGAAGCCAATACAATCAATTCTGCATTTATTGTGAATGGAAGCATAGACAGTAATCCGATACTTATTTTAAGTGCTAAAGCTTTCATGATATCTAACCTGTTCATGAAGTTAAGATTCTTTCATTTTTGTTATGATCAAGGTATTTCATGATTTTTACATCACCAGAATACAAAATCAAACCGTCCAACAAAGATTGTGTATTCTAATGAAAAAATCATGATGATTATTTAAAAAGAGGAGGGAGATTAAGTTGCTGTTCCATAGGCGAAGACTTCAACCATTCCACCTTGCATACCGAGTTCTGTGGTACTTAAACGTAAGCCCATAATATGCGTAGCTCCAATATTTTCAGCTTCCTGTTTTAATCTAACAATCGCCTCTCGACGTGCGCGATCGACGACACTCTCATAGGTGGTTAAACGACCACCAAAGAAGTTCTGAATTTGCGCAATAATATATTTAAAATAATCATGCGAAATCACCACATTACTACTGATAAGTTGCCCTTGCTTTTCAGAGACTTGGAACTTATTGGTATCAATCCGAATATGGGCAAGCCGTTGTTCATTGTCTGTCAATTCTTTTAAATGCTTTTGTTCGATAAAACGTCCAAAACCCCAGCCAATAAAAAACAGAACCAGTGTGAGCCCAATTTTAAAAATTAAACCATCCATCTTTTTCGCCTATTTTGAAAATGGGTCAGGAAGTTGAGTTGTGGTCGGTTCAACAATGACCGCAGTACCATAGACAAAAAGTTCTGATGCACCTTGCGCAATATTAGAGGTGGAAAAACGGATTCCAACAATTGCATTGGCACCTAAACCATGTGCTTTTTCAATCATACGATTCATGGCTTCTTGGCGCGATTCTTCTAATAACTCGGTATAGCCTTTGAGTTCACCACCGACAATATTTTTTAGACCAGCCATAAAGTCACGTCCAACATGTTTACTACGGACGGTACTTCCATAAACGACATCAAGCTGTTGCTTTATGACATGTGCTGGAACAGTTTCTAAATTACTGAGTTTCATTTTAAATATTCATTGATGATGTCTTGCTTCAAACATAGGAAATTATCCATCAAAAAGCAATAAAAAAAGCCCACCGAAGTGAGCTTTGATCATCAAACTGAGATTAACTGACTTTTTTATCTTTTGAATGATATTTCAATTCAGATGAAGAGGCCGGTTGTGCAATTTGATCCGCAGTGTTGGCTTTTAGACCACCACCAAGGGTTTTATAAACCTCTACCTGATTGTTTAAGTTCGCTTGCTCTAATAGCAATAAACCTTGTTCAGCAGAGTAAGAAGTACGTTGAGCATCTAAAACAGTTAAGTAACTATCAATACCAGCACGGAAGCGGGCATTTGAAAGTTTATAGGTTGTATTGGTTGCATCAACTAAACGTTTTTGAGCAGAAAGACGATCACCAATATTTTGGCGAGTCGCTAATGCATCATTGACTTCACGGAAAGCAGATTGAATTGATTTTTCATAGTCAGATAACGCAATTTGTTGATCTGTTTCTGAAATCTTAATGTTCGCTTTACGTGTGCCCCAATCCCATAACGGAATATCAAGACTAGGACCTAAAGACCAAACGAAAGCACCTGATTTAAATAAATCACTTAAATCAGTAGATGCATAACCTGCAGTACCCGTCAAACTGATGGTTGGGAATAAGCGCGCTTTCGCAGCACCGATATTCGCACCAGCAGCAGAAAGTTGGTATTCAGCCGCTTTGACGTCTGGACGGTTGTTCAGCAAGTCACTTGGTAAACCTGATGCGAACGCAGCATTTGAAGTAATACGCGTTACACGTTGTGTTGGCAATAAGTTGTCTGGAACTGATTGTCCAACAAGTAGATTTAGCAAGTTCTGAGCTTGTGCAATTTGAGTCTTATAATTGGCAACATCATTACGTGCAGTTTCAACAGAAATCTGAGCCTGACGAACAGGCACTTCACTGTCAATACCGACATCAAAACGTTTTTTGTTGAGGTTATAAGAGTCAAGCTGCGCTTTTAATGTTTGATCAGCGAGCTTAAGTTGTGCACTGGCAAAAGAGTAATTTAGCCAAGCTTGTGCAACTTGACTAATTAAGCTGATTTGCGTTGCATCACGCGCACTTGCAGTCGATAAATAAGTATCAAGCGCATTGTCTTTTAAACTTTTTACTCGACCCCAGAAGTCTAACTCATAAGCAGTTACACCAAGCCCAACATTATAACGTGTTTGAGCACCTACACCTTGATCCTGACGTAATAGACCACCACTTGCACCAATCGTTGGTAGCTGATTGTTTTCAGTGATTTGATAGGCTTGTTGAGCACGTTGAATGTTCAATGTTGCTGTACGTAAATCACGGTTATTGGCTAAAGCAAGATCAAGTACTTGAAGTAAGCGTTGATCTGCAAAAAACTCTTTATAACCTTGTTCAGCAATAGATGTACCACCGTTATTTTGAATATAACCAGTTGGTATGTTCGCCTGAGCTACGGGTTCTGGGCCACGCATGCTTTGACACGCTGTCAAAGCAAGCGCAAGTGCAGATACCGCAATGCTACGACCTGAAATAGACCATACTTTTTGCATCACGATTTATGCTCCTGAATATTTTGATTTTTAGGTTTGTACTTAAAGATACTACGAATCCATACGAAGAACACAGGAATAAAGAAGATACCTAAAAGTGTTGAGCTAATTACACCACCCAATACACCATAACCGACTGAGTGTTGGCTACCAGCACCAGCACCGCTTGATAAAGCAAGTGGCAATACACCGAAACCGAACGCTAAGGTTGTCATGATAATTGGACGTAAACGCATTTTTGCAGCATGCAATGTCGCTTCAAACAATTCTTCGCCTTGTTCTTGCAACTCTTTTGCAAACTCTACAATCAAAATCGCATTTTTTGCAGACAAACCGATGACTGCAACGATCGCGACTTGGAAGTAGATGTTAAATGATAAGTTAGGATCACCTTTGATGACCATGCCCAACCAAGTTAAGGTAAATGCACCAATAACACCTAATGGTACGACCAGCAATACTGAAACTGGAATTGACCAACTTTCATATAAAGCTGAAAGGCAAAGGAACACGATAAGCAATGAAAGAATTAAAAGCGGAACAGTTTGACTGCCAGATTCACGTTCTTCTAAAGACAGACCCGTCCATTCATAGTCGAAACCTGTTAAGCCCATAGATGGTAACTTACCAATAATTTCTTCCATAGCAAGCATCGCATCTCCCGAACTTACGCCCGGTGCTGGTGTACCTTGAATGTTTGCAGAAGCTACACCGTTATAACGCTCGAGACGAGGTGAACCATAAGTCCATTGGCCTGTTGCAAATGCAGAGAATGGAACCATAGTGCCGCTATTGTTACGTACATACCATTTGTTTAAGTCTTCAGGCATCATGCGAGCGCTTGATTCGCCTTGAACATAAACTTTTTTCACACGACCACGGTCAACGAAGTCATTGATATAAGAACCACCCCAAGCCATGCTCATGGTCGAATTAATATCTGCAATACTAACCCCCATTGCACCAGCTTGCGCTTGGTCAACATTGATTTGATATTGAGGGGTATCTTCTTGTCCATTTGGACGAACACCAGCAAGACGTTTGTCTTGAGAAGCCATACCTAAAACAGCATTACGCGCAGCAACCAATTTCTCATGGCCTTGACCACTAGCATCTTTTAATTGGATGTCAAAACCTGATGAAACACCTAATTCTGGCATTGCTGGTAATTGCAATGGCATGATGTAAGATGCATCTTTGACAATCATATTCAGTGCCATACCACGTTGGATAATGGCGCCAATTTGTGATTCAGGTGTGGTACGTTCACTCCAGTCTTTCAACTTCATAAATGCTAAACCAGCATTTTGCCCAACCCCAGTAAACGAGAAACCAGAAACTGTAAATATAGTATCTACGTTTGCTTTTTCCTTGTTTAAGAAGTAATCGGTCATGGTCGTGATGACTTTATCTGTCCGTTCAAGGCTGGCACTTGGTGGTAACTGAACCAATGTCATAACCATCCCTTGGTCTTCTTCTGGTAGGAAAGAAGAGGGGAGCATTTTATACAGTCCGACTAAGGCAACAATTACCGCAACGTAGATCACACCAGAGAAGATCTTATGATGGGTCATACGATTGACACCACCTTGGTATTTCTCAGCTACTTTATCAAAGCTACGGTTAAACCAACGGAAGAAACGCGCAAAAATGTTATTGCTTGGTTCTTGATTTGGATCATGCTGTTTTAACAATGTTGCACAAAGCGCAGGAGTAAAAGTTAAAGCAACGATTAATGATAAAACCATTGCAGTAACGAGCGTGATCGAGAACTGACGGTAAATTACCCCTGTAGTACCACCGAAGAATGCCATTGGCACAAATACGGCAGTCAATACGCTGGTAATACCTACCAAAGCACCTGAAATTTGTTTCATCGACTTTTCAGTGGCTTCAACTGGACCCGTATGCTCTTCTTGCATCACCCGTTCCACGTTCTCAACCACAACGATGGCATCATCGACCAATAGACCAATTGCCAGTACCATGGCGAACATGGTTAAGGTATTGATTGAGAAGCCGAAAATATTAATAACTGCAAATGTCCCCAGTACAACCACAGGAACTGCCATTGTTGGGATAATCGTTGCGCGCCAGTTCTGTAAGAACAAGAACATCACAAAGAATACAAGAACGATTGCTTCAATTAACGTGTGTACCACACTTTCAATTGAAAGTTTGATAAATGGTGTGGTGTCATAAGCAAGCTTATCTTTCAGACCATCTGGGTAGTTTTTACGGAGTTCACTGAGGCGTTTTTCTACAGCAGCGGCTGTATCAAGTGCATTTGCACCTGTTGCCAATTTAATCGCTACACCGCCAGCAGGCTTACCATTAAATTTAGAATCAAATTGGTAGTTATCTGAGCCGAGTTCTACACGTGCAACATCACTTAAACGAACCTGAGCACCCGAAGCGGTATTTTTCAGGAAAATATTTTTAAACTGTTCAGGTGTCGTCAACATGCTTTGTGCATTGACAGTCGCATTGAGGACTTGACCTTGTACCGCTGGAGCACCACCCAATTGACCTACAGCCACTTGTGAGTTTTGCGCACGAATGGCAGCAGCAATGTCACTTGGTGTAACTTGCAAACTGGTCATTTTAGCTGGGTCTAGCCAGATACGCATTGCATATTGACCACCAAAGACTTGAATTTCACCTACGCCTGCAACACGACTGAGTGGTTCAGAAATATTTGAGTTTACATAGTCTTTAATGTCAGCGCCAGAAAGGCTGCCATCTGGTGAATAAAATGCAAGTACTTGCATAAAACTCGCGCCAGATTTGGTCACTTTTATCCCTTGACGTTGTACATCTTCAGGTAACAGTGCAGTCGCTGATTGTAATTTGTTCTGTACTTGAACCTGTGCAATGTCTGGATCAATACCTTGTTCAAAATTCAGGTTGATTGATGCTTGACCATTACCCGCACTATTTGATGAGATATAACGTAAACCATCTAGACCATTCATTTGTTGTTCAATGATCTGAGTTACCGTGTTCTCAACAGTTTGTGCAGAAGCGCCAGGATAAGTTGCAGAAATTGTCACCACAGGCGGAGCAATTGTTGGATACTGAGCAACAGGCATTTTTGTCAGCGTCAGAATACCCGCCAACATAATTACCAGTGCAATCACCCACGCAAAAATGGGGCGATGAATAAAAAATTGAGCCATATTCGTCTACCCCTTATGCATTTGAAGTAGCTTTTTGTTCACTAGATTTATTTTGTTGAACAGGTTGTGCTGCTGTACCTGGTTTAGCACCTGCTTGTGGTGCAGCCGCTTGAGGCTGATACGGTTTAGCAACCACAGCTTGTTCTGGTTTTACTTTGGCAATACCATCAACAATCACTTTATCGCCAGTATTTAGGCCTTGAGTGACAATCCAATCTTTACCTTGAACACCTACAGTTGTTACAGGACGGCTTTCGACTACACCTTTAGCATTTACAATCATCGCGATTGCTTGGCCAGTTGGGGTACGTGTAATTGCTGCTTGTGGAACTAAGTAAGCATTTGGAATTACGCCTTGTACGATCTGCGCATTGGCAAACATACCTGGCAATAATAAATGATTAGGATTTGAGAAGACTGCACGTAAAGTCACAGAACCAGTGCTTGGATCTACACTAGCATCAGAAAATGCAAGGTTTCCTTCCACACTGTAGAAGCTACCATCTTCAAGTTTTAAACGAACTTTGGTGTTATTGCTACGATCAATACTACCTTGACTTAACTGTTGACGTAGACGTAATAACTCAGCACTTGATTGGCTGATGTCTACATAAATTGGGTCAAGTTGCTGAATTGTAACCAAAGCATTGGCTTGGTTTGCAGTCACCAAAGCACCGGCAGTAACTGAAGAACGACCAGATTGACCTGAAATAGGTGAACGAACAGTCGAATAACCTAGGTCAATTTGTGCATTTTTAACAGAAGCATTTGACGCTGCAATATCTGCTTCAGCAAGTTTGATTTGTGCAAGCAAATCATCAAATTCTTGCTTAGAAACAGCATTGATGCCGACAAGTTGACGATAACGATTTGCTTTAACCTGCAAGGCATTTAAGTTTGCTTGCTGACGTACTAAAGCTGCTTTTGCACTGTCTAAGTTTGCACGATTGATGCTCGAGTCAATCTCATAAAGAGGTTGTCCTTCACGAACAAAACTACCTTCCGTAAACAAACGTTTTAAAATCACACCATTTGTTTGTGGGCGAACATCAGAGATTTGATACGCTGAAGTACGACCCGAAAGTTCAACAGTTTGTTCTACGCTTTGTGGCTGAGCAACAATGACACCAACTTCAGTCGGCGGCATTTTTTGGGCAGCACCACCAGCTTGTTGTGCTGATTTAGGATCTTTGCTGCAGCCTACAAGTGCAATACTTGTTGCGAGAGCACAAGCAGTAAGGGCAGGAGCCCAAAGCTTTGCCGACATCATTATTCCACCTCGTTTAGATTCTTATCTAAAAATAATTTGTTCTGTCTTAACGTTTCTCGTGACAGTATGAGCCATAAAATTGCAGCCCATATGACACCTATACTCCATCCAGTGAGTACATCAGTTGGGAAATGTGCCCCTAGATAAATTCTAGAGCCCCCCATGCTTAGAAACCATAAAAAGCCCCCCAAGCTAATCCATTTAACTTGGCGATGCTTTTGAAATATAAACATAATCGAACAGCATACAATCGCTGCATAAATGCTGTGAGCACTAGGAAATGAAGCACCATAGGTTTGCACCATTTGGTAGATTTCATCGGGTCTAGGACGATTGACCAGATATTTGAGTATCCAACCAATTGCCGCAGCACCGAGCAGTCCAATACTGATCATCAGCACATTTGCATATTGTTTTAGGCGTATGAAATATAAATTACATAGCCCTGCAATCACGATCATTGACGGTAAGCCGCCCAGATAGGATAGGGTGAGTGCTAGACCATTTAAGACATCTAAACGGTGTGAACTCATCCATACAACGCTTGAAAAATCAAACTGTTGTACCTGGTTAATGTTTAAACCAACACTCCCAATAAGTAAACCTATACAGCCAATAAGGAGCAATACGTAAGGCATAAGTTAACCTAGAGTATATAATTGCGTACGTTAAGTTTATTTAATCAACCGAAGTGTACTAGCCAGTACACTTTTTTTCAAGTGAGTAAATTTAGGTAATTTATACTAATTTCTTTTTGTGAAATATTTAACAATTTGCACAAAAAATAACAAAAATCCTAGTGATTTAGTTTGCTTTGTGAGTTTGCCTCATCTTCAAGTTGTAAGGGTTGTTTTGGCGGCCAAAAGAAATCTAAAGGACGGGTAGAAAAATGGGTAAATATAAGTTTTGCCAATGGTTTCCATTGTGAAAAACGAACTTGTCTTGCTCTGAGTGCCACAATAATGGTAAGCGTGAAGCTGACAAATAAGTTGGTCAAACCAATACACAACACGCCAAGGAAAGACACAATGATGAGGCCAATATCAGGTGAACCATTGATGGTCATTAAGCCTTGAATAAAGTTGGCAGCAGCAAACGCAATATGGCGAATATCTAAAGGTAAACCTAAAATAAAACCAATGGTTCCCATACTTCCAAGCATGATCCCAAAGATAAAATTACCCGCTAAAGCACCTAAGTTTCGCTCGATATAGTCTGCCAACTTGTCCAGTCGGGCTTGTCCCATCATTTTTTTCAATTTTACGTGAGCTTTTAAGCGAGGGCCGACTTTTCGATAGACTGACATATTGTCAAAATATCCAGCGATTAATCCCGATAAAAATAAACAAACACCGGCAATTGCTGCATGAGGAATTGCCAATGAGGTAAATGGATTTAGACTGGCGAGTAAGGTTGTGGCTTTAGCATGCGTCAAAAGTGGTTCATGCATTGACAGCTGCCATAGATAGGTAATTAATGCGGCAGTAGGAATCGCAATCGAAATATTTCCCAGAATTGCAATAAACTGAGTCCGGATAATATTAATAATCAGTCCGGCAAGTTCAGCAATCTGTGCCGTTTTTGAACCTTTTTGGTGCTGAACTGTTGATGCAAGTGCGGCCGCCGTCATCGCAGGCTGTTTGGTTGCTACAGTAAAGTGCAAAACATGGATCAGGATAAAACCCAACGAGTAATTCATACTGTAGAGAAAGGCATGCAAAAATGGCGCAAGGACTAAGCGTGCAGTCAGTATTTTCAGGGTTGCCATGGTTGCAATAATCGCACCTGCACCTGCAGCTGCTTTATACATACCAAAGAAACCTTTCTTATCGGTACTTACATAATGTTCGCCTGTCTTACTGGCATTTTCAGTGACTTGTAGTGCGATTAACTCACTGTTGGTTTTAAGCAAATCACGCACACTGGTTTCACTATAGTGTGCATTGACTAAGTCAGTGAGCAATTCACCGCAGAGCTGATAACGAATCTGATCATCTTCGACCAGAAGATTGAGTAAGAGTTCGATTCGATCAATACATTGTTCTAGTAGCGAGAGTAAATAAGTCAGGCTTAAACTCACCCCAATCCGCTTGATTGCTCGACGAATTTTCTGTACCACATCACGACATTGTTCAATCATGACCAACGCTTGGTCTGCATCGGGAGGAATACCCACAGCAAACTCATCTTCATCGCGATGTTGCTTTTTATACGCTTCTATAAACTCAACAATTTCACGGTTTTGAACTAAAAAAGGCGATTCATATTCTTGAAGTTCGGGGTAGGCATTGATAAATTCAGGATATAAGCCAATACCACTGATTCGATAGGAAAGCACAGTAATGGCTTTGACAATATCGCGTTTAATTCCCAATTTATCGTTTTTATAACGATGACCTTGATTGAGTAATCGGAACAATTGTTCCCATTTCTTTTCACTGATATTTTCCAGCCAATATTTATCACTACGTTGGTGAAACACTTTGCCAACCAAATCTTTGAGATCTGATTCGTCTGTCAATAAAGGTAGAAAATGTGCGCCAATACGTTGTCCAAGCTGATTCCAAAAGCCGTCTAAAGATAAAATCCCACTATCTGCATACAATCCTGCTTGTTTATAGTGATTGACCAGCTTGAGTAAATAACCTTGAAATGCAGAAGATGCATTGGGTGTAGTGAGCAGTGCTTGAATTAAAGCATCAAATTTATTTTGACTTTCTTCTAAATTGTGGCTGTCACTGGGTCTGATACGATTGATTAACTCAATTAATATATCAGGATTGGGAACAACTTTTATGCCGTCGAGTTGTTCCTGCATAAGGAGGAAAAGATCATTAAATTGTATATGCATAAGCCTTGTTAAATTTTATTGAATTCGATGTAAGGCAAGTTGCGCTAAATTATACAATGCCTGGCGATACTCAGATTCAGGCAATTGGTTCAAAGCTTGAATCGCAGCTTGAGTTTCTTCTGTGGCACGGCGACTACAATAATCTAAAGCACCTGAGGTCTGCACAATTTCAATTACACGATCCAAATCGCTTGTTCCACCAGTTGCGATACTTTTACGGATAATCTCGTGCTCTTCACCCTGGGTATTTGCTAAGGCAGAGATTAAAGGTAAAGTGGGCTTACCTTCCATTAAATCATCACCAATATTTTTACCTAATGTTTCAGCATCAGAGGTATAGTCTAAAATATCATCAATAATTTGAAAGGCATTGCCAAAATGACCTGCAAATAAACGTAATGGTTCACGATACTCAGGTTTCCCTGCAATGATTGCAGCACCTTCAGTTGCAAGCTCAAATAAACGAGAAGTTTTACCGTGAATAATATCTAAATAAGTTTGTTCAGTCGTTTCGGGTTGATGCTGTGCTTGAAGCTGTAACACTTCACCTTCGGCAATTTCACAAGTGCCCGTCGAAAAGTCTTTGAGCAAGATCATATTGTCGAGATCAACCAGAAGATCAAAAGCCCGAGAAATCAGAAAATCACCCACCAACACAGCAGTTTGGTTGTTCCAAGTTGCGTTCGCAGTTGGACGACCACGACGTAAACCAGATTCATCTACAACATCATCATGTACCAAGGTTGCGGTATGTAGCATTTCAATGATTGCTGCCAGTTTGCGATAAGGGTCCATCTGTAGATCTGTTGCACCACATGCTTTTGCTGCAAGTAGGCACATGATTGGACGCATGCGTTTACCGCCAGCTTCAACAACATGTTTACTGACGGCCATCACTAAAGCAACTTTTGAGGTAATCCCTTCATTAATAAACTTGTCCATTGCAGCAAAGTCGGTTGCAACTGGAGCGAGAATATCTTGCTTAAAGTCGATGGTCATCGGGTGGGAGCCTCATGCAAATGCGTTATAAGTTGCTAGTGTAACAATTAACATGTCTGAATGTTGCTTTTGAAAGCAGACATCGTGCCTGAATCTTAATGATTTGTTCTTTCTTTGTCCAAAGATGAATAAAGCATTGAACATTCAATCGATCATTCTTTTGAGCTACATAGTAGCGGATTTGTTTTAAAAATCTATTTCAATTTTAGCTGTATCTTAAAAAAAAATTCATATTATCAAAGGGGAAATCTTAAAAAAACCATTATATGTAGATTATTTTCTATACAATGATAATATTTGCTGGAAATGACTTGTTGTTTAATTCATTATCACTTAAAATCTTTGCCCTTGAATAACCCCCAGTGGCGTTCGTCTTAAGATCGATATATTCCTTTATCGGCACGACGACACGGGTAAGTTGGAGTACATTATGTACGCAGTAATCCAAAGCGGTGGTAAACAGCACCGTGTTGTTGAGGGTGAAACCCTTAAAGTAGAATTGTTGAAAGCTGAAACTGGCGCGACTATTACATTTGATGATGTATTAATGGTTGTGAATGGCGAAAGCATTCAAATCGGTGCTCCAGTTGTAGCTGGCGCAAAAGTAACTGCAGAAGTGGTTGGTCACGGTCGTCATGACAAAATTCGTATTGTTAAAATGCGTCGTCGTAAGCACTACCGTAAACAACAAGGTCACCGTCAATGGTTTACCGAGTTGAAAATTACTACGATCGCAGGTTAATCACTAGGAGTATATAGACATGGCAACTAAAAAAGCCGGTGGTTCGACCAAAAACGGTCGTGATTCGAATCCTAAAATGTTAGGTGTTAAAATGTACGGTGGTCAAGCTGTGACTGCTGGTAACATTATCGTTCGTCAACGTGGTACAGAATTCCACGCGGGTACAAATGTTGGTATGGGTCGTGACCATACTTTATTTGCTACTGCTGACGGCGTAATCAAATTTGAAGTGAAAGGTCAATTTGGCCGTCGCTATGTATCTGTTGAAGCGTAAGCTTTAAGAGTGCAAAAAAGCCCGCTTTATTGCGGGTTTTTTTATCAGTTTTTTTTAGCATTAAACAAAAAATCATCTTCATCATGATGAATAATTTTCAACATATTGCACCAATAACAATACAAAACTTCTTATTTTCTCAATTATTACTGACTCAATTTGGTTTAAGATAAGCAATCTAATAAATTACATTCTGTGCCAAATATTATTTGAATATTTTAATTGAGGTGCAGACATAGAAAAGGTGAACATATGAATATGCTTCGTAAAACGATGGGTGCAGTGGCTATAAGTGCAGCGCTGTTTGCACCTGTAATGAGCACAACAGTTTTTGCAGCAACTGCTGCTTCGGAGCAACAAGCAACCGCAAATCTGGTTAAACAACTCAGTGGTGTAAAAAGCTTTACTGCAAATTTTGAGCAAACCACAAAAGCGACTCAAACAGGTAAAGTTGCACAGAAAAAGGGTTTAACCGCTCAGCATATGAATCAAACCTTTAAAGGTACAATGAAGGTTGAGCGTCCTGGTAAATTCTATTGGGAAACCACGACACCCGCAAAACAGACTATTGTGACCGCAGGTCGTACAGTGTGGATTTATGATCCTGACTTACAGCAGGCTGTACGCCAAAGTTTAGATGAACAGGTGGCCAATACACCAGCATTATTACTCAGTGGTAATACTGAGCAAATTCAAAAGGCTTATCGTATTACTCAGCCTAATGCAGGTAAAACTTACTATACCTTGTATCCAAAACAAAAAGATGGTGCTTTCCAAAGCTTGACGATTAGTTTTGGGGCGAAAAATGCACCGACTTTAATGATCTTGCAAGATTCTTTAGGTCAAACAACCACTGTGCGTTTTAACAATGTACAGGTCAATGCCGCTATTCCTGCATCTACCTTTAATTTTGTGCCGCCTAAAGGCACAGACATTATTGATCAATAAACGATTTTGATTGAATAGAAGAGCAACCGTAAGGTTGCTTTTTTTATGCCGATTAAACAGAACAGAGCAATAGACTTAGCCATGTTGATCAGGCGAAGGATGAATGTCTTTCAAGGAATACGGTAGCTTTCAATACAAGATTATTCTATGCTCAAACAAGGGTTTGAATATAAAAACTGAGATGCTATATGTATCGCAAAACACAATTGAAACTCAAACATTACCCAAAGATGACTGCGCAAAAGTCATTTTTGAATGTTTTGAGACAAAAGTTAATCAGCATGATTGGGCGATTTTTAAGACGGCATCGTCGTGATAAAGAAGTCAATCTTTATCACAAAAAGCTTTACCAGCCAGTTGAAGAAATTATCACAACCACCTTAAAAATATCAGGAATTATCCCACCGCATTTAAATGGTTTATTGTTAAGAATTGGCTCAAATCCGATTGATGTCGCAAAGCCGACATTATTTGAATGGTATCTTGGTCATGGAATGATTCACGCGCTCAAATTACAAGCGGGTAAAGCAATCTGGTTTAAAAGCAGTATGCTGGCCACAGATACGGTGCAGCAATATAAACAACAACCAGCAATAGGCGGCTTTCGCCGTGGTGCACATGATGTTGTAAATACCAACATTTTTAAACATGCAGGAAAACTTTGGGCGGTGATTGAAGCTGGCGCGTTTCCAATCTGCTTAGATGATGAGCTAAATGCAGAACGTTATCAGTTGTTTAATAGTGATGCTGATTTACCGTTTACCGCACATCCTCGTAAAGATATTAAAACAGGGCACTTACATGCGATTAGTTATGATGCTTTAGATCGTAAAAATGCCTATTACCAAGTGATTGATCAGCATGGCGATTTAATTCATGTCACGCAAATTTTATTACAACATGGTCCCATGATTCATGATTGTCTCATTACACAACAAGAAGTTTTGGTTTTTGATTTTCCGCTTACTTTTTCAATGACTCGATTATTGCATGGTGCAAGTGTTCCCTATCAATGGAATAAACAGCATCCAGCACGCATTGGGATATTGCCTAAATATGCAAATGCTGAACAGATTCAGTGGATTGAGCTTGAACCATGTTTTGTTTTTCATGCAGCAAATGCTTTTCGTGATCATGAAAATAGAATTATTTTAGATGTTTTGGTACATCAGGACGATTTTGAACATTCCCAACACGCAGCTTATGAATTGCAACATGCACAGTTAGAACGTTGGCGCATTGATTTAAGCTTACAAACGCTACATAGAACTGTACTCGACTCTCGAATTCAAGAATTTCCGAAAATTGATGCGCGTTTTACTGGGGTTGCATATCGCTATTTATACACTTTGGGTTTTGCTGAAACTGCATTGTTCAATTGTTTATATATTTATGATTTAGAAATGCAAACATCTGTGAGTTATGATTTTGGTACGCAGTGGGCAATTGGTGAAGTCACTTTTGTGGCTGAGCATGAACACAGTGTAGAAGGGCAGGGTTATTTGATGGCCTATTTACATCATGTGGAGGGAGAAGCGGCCAAAGCTGTTATTTTAAAAGTAAATGGACTAGAAATAGCTGAGCAGGCTGAAATTGATTTGGGGGTACATATACCCCTGGGGTTTCATTGTAATTGGGTTGAGAACCATGCAAATGTAGATTTCAATCAAAATAATGATGTTGGCGTTAATTTGAATAAAAGAGTTAGCACATAGGCTTAAACAACAAAATTTCAATAATTAACAATTATGAATATTAATTTAAAGGTTCTGGTTTTATGATAGGGCTATTACTAAATATGCTTTAAAGATATAGAAATGAAAGTAAATTTTAAAAGTGGTCTGATTTTTTTATCTCTTTTATCCAGTATGCTCATGGTTAGCGCATGCCAAGAAAAGCCAGCACCTCAAGCAGAACAAGCTGCAACCACAACTCAACACGCACAAATACCGCTGATTCAAGCCAAAGTTGAACGCGTCAATGTGGTAAAAAAACAGTTTTGTGATGAAGATGGTTGTACGCAATATGATTTGCAAACTGTTAAAAGTAATGTGCCTTGGCTAGATGAGTATTTTCTAAATCGTATTAAAAAAGATGTCCCTGGGGCATTTGAGAAAGATCAAAATCATGCTCAAGCTGAAAGTGAAGCACAATCTTCACCTAAAGGTTTAAATCAAAATTCAATTTATGTTCGTTTTATTTCACAACAAAATAATTTAGCCACTTTTGTGATCCAGACTTATACCTATGCAGCAGGTGCTGCTCATGGGATGTATCACAATGAATATGTGACATTCGATTTAAGCACGCAAAAGCGCCTCGCCCTAACTGATATTTTAAAACCAAACGTCGAAGCAAAAGTTGCTGAACAGCTTTATGATGCCAATGCGAATTGGTTGATTCAAAAAGATATTACGCGTGATAAATTGCAGTTAAGTGATAACTATTATTATGGTGTAAATGGTCTGGTTTTTGTTTATCCATTATATGAACTTACCTCTTATGCAGAAGGTATGCCTGAGTTAAAACTGCCGTATCAAGTGGCAAAAGATTTGATTAAAGCTGAGTATTTACCAAGTCTACCTCAAGTCGAAGCGACTGTAGAAAAACCTGTTACACCTTAATTGTCTTCAAATCATACAATTCATGTATGTCTAATGCTCTGTCACTGTATTTTTTACAGTGAAGAGCTTACACTATAGTCAGTTTTTTTCTTACCCTTTAGATTGACTATGATCGACCCGAAATTAATCAGAAATAATATCGAGGCTGTAAACTTAGCCTTAGCCAAACGTGGTGTACAACTCAACGTTGAAGAATGGGCATCACTAGAAGCTCGCCGTAAAGAAATTCAGTCTAGAACTGAAAACTTACAGGCAGAGCGTAATTCGGGTGCGAAACAAGTTGGTCAAATCAAAAAATCTGGTGGCGATGCTTCAGAAATCATGGCACGTATGGGTGCGATTGGTGATGAGATTAAAGCCGCTGAAGTTGAATTGAATGAACTTCAAGCTGAATTAGAAGCAAAACTACTCTCGATCCCAAACATGCCACATGAGTCTGTACCAGAAGGGAAAGATGAAAGTGATAATGTTGAAGTTTTAAAGTGGGGCACACCACGTCAATTTGATTTCGAAATCAAAGACCATACTGACCTTGGCGAAATGATGGGTGGGTTGGAGTTTGAAACTGCAACCAAGTTAACGGGCACACGTTTCAGCGTATTGAAAGGTCCATTGGCGCGTTTACAACGTGCATTGACCCAGTTCATGCTGGATACCCATACCTTGAAAAATGGTTATACCGAAGCTTATGTCCCTTATCTTGTTAATGCAGACTCATTGCGTGGTACAGGTCAACTGCCTAAATTTGAAGAAGATTTGTTTAAATTACAAGGCGAAAAAGAATACTATTTGATTCCAACCGCTGAAGTTCCAGTGACGAACTTTGTCCGTAATGAAATCATTGATGCTGACCGTTTACCGTTGAAATATACTGCGCATACACCATGTTTCCGTAGTGAGGCAGGTTCTTATGGTCGTGATACGCGTGGTTTGATCCGTCAACACCAATTCGACAAAGTTGAAATGGTTCAAATCGTAAAACCTGAAGACTCAATGGATGCTTTGGAAGCATTGACAGGTCATGCGGAAGGAATCTTACAAGCTTTAGGCTTACCATATCGTAAAATCGTTTTATGTGGTGGCGATATGGGCTTTGGTGCGTGTAAAACTTATGATTTAGAAGTTTGGGTGCCAAGCCAAGATACATATCGTGAGATTTCTTCATGTTCAAATATGGGCGATTTCCAAGCACGTCGTATGATGGCGCGTTATCGTGCAGACCAAAAGAAAACTGAGCTAGTACATACTTTGAATGGTTCAGGTTTGGCTGTCGGTCGTACTTTATTGGCTGTGATGGAAAACTACCAACGTGCCGATGGCTCTATTGAAGTGCCAGAAGTGTTACGCCTGTACATGGCTGGTGCAACATTCATCGACTAAATGTCGAAAACTCGATATTTGGTTCAGTTTTGTGCATAAATATTGCTTAGTACAATCAGATTTGAACTTTTGAGGAACACTGTGGAAATTTTCCCAATTTCATTAAAACTACAAGGGCAACCTTGTCTGATTGTGGGTGGTGGGCATATTGCTTACCGCAAAGCAGTATTACTTGCAAAAGCAGGTGCAGTGATTCATGTGGTTGCACCTGATATAGAGCAAAATCTTTTAGATATTGTCCATTCAACCCATGGGCAATATCATGCAGATAAATTTGATCGTCAAATTAGCCTAAGTAGCTATCGTTTGGTGATTGCTGCAACCAATGATAAAGCTGTCAATCAAGCTGTTTTTGAAGCTTGTGAAGATTTAAATGTGTTGGTCAACAGTGTTGATGATCCTCCACATTGTCGCTTTATGGTGCCGGCGATCATTGATCGTTCACCAATGGTGGTTTCAATTGCCACCAATGGTGCTTCTCCTGTTTTATCTCGCCAAATTCGTACCCAGCTTGAAGCGTCTATTCCACATGGAATGGGTAAACTTGCTGATTTTTCTGGGAAATGGCGTAAAGCAGTTAAAGAACAGATTACTAATCCTGATGAACGTCGAATATTTTGGGAAGATTTATATGCCAGCCCTTTAAAAGAGCAGGTGTTTAATGACAATCTCATAGAGGCGGATCGTCTAATTGAACAAGCTTTAACAAAATGGCAAAAACCAAAAGGTGAAGTTTATTTGGTGGGTGCAGGGCCAGGTGATCCAGAGCTGTTAACCTTAAAAGCACTTAGATTGATGCAGCAAGCGGATGTGGTGATTTATGATCGCTTAGTGTCCCCCGCGATTTTAGAATTGTGTCGTCGTGATGCTGAAAAAATCTATGTGGGTAAAGCACGTTCAAATCATTCTGTGCCACAAGATGGGATTAATGCATTACTGGTCAAATATGCCACTGAAGGCAAACGTGTCTGCCGTCTAAAAGGTGGTGATCCATTTATTTTTGGTCGCGGTGGTGAAGAAATTCAAGAGCTTTTTGCAGCCAATATTACGTTCCAAGTTGTTCCGGGCATTACCGCCGCATCAGGGTGCTCAGCTTATGCTGGGATTCCGCTTACACATCGTGATTATGCACAAAGCGTCCGTTTTTTGACGGGACATTTAAAAGAAGGTTCACCAGAGCTACCTTGGAATGAGCTGGTTTATGAAAATCAGACATTGGTTTTATATATGGGCTTGGTGGGACTAGAAAAAATTTGTGAAAATCTAATATCACATGGTCAACGTCCAAATATGCCCGTGGCTTTGATCTCCAAAGGGACAACCCCGGATCAAAAGGTGGTGGTTGGAACTTTGGCAGATATTGCATCAAAAGTGGAAGAAAACCATATTCAAGCGCCTACTTTGACCATTATTGGTGAAGTGGTGAGTTTACGCGAACAGTTACAGTGGCAATAATATCTGCCTAAATTTTTCTTTAAAAAACAGACATGGTCTTTTTTAAAGGACTTAGGTTGTATTCTGATAAGTAGAGATCTCCCGTGATTCATGTTGTTTTATACGAGCCTGAAATTCCTGCAAATACAGGGAATATCATTCGTTTATGTGCCAATACAGGTGCACAATTACATTTAGTCAAGCCTTTAGGTTTTGAACTGGATGATAAAAAGTTGCGCCGTGCAGGATTGGATTATCATGAATGGGCGCATATGAAAGTTTGGGAAAATTTTGCTGAATGTTTGGCACATTTAAAGGTGCAGGGGATTGATCTTGATGCGATTTATCCTTTAACAACCAAAGGCACTGAAACACCACATACCTCAGATTTAAACCGACCTGTGGCTTTATTGATGGGGCCAGAAACACGTGGTTTACCGGAAGATGTTCGTATGATGTTCCCTCAGGCGCATTGGATTCGTTTACCTATGGCACCGAATTCACGTAGTCTGAATTTATCGAATGCCACCGCAGTAATTCTATATGAAGCATGGCGTCAGCAAGGATTTAAAGAATTAAAATAAAAATCATAACCCATCGCATAGATGGGTTTTTACTCTTATTAATTTAGAATTTCCTTTTTGGAAGGAGCAATGTGGTTATGGTTGTATAAGCGATCTCATCCGATTGGGATTTGCCTTTAAAATCAGTAATCCGAATATTTATCTTAATTTTTTGCCCTTTCTTTGCTGTATATCGAGTGTTTAAGAAGAAGCTATTCTCTATAACTGTTTCTAAATAGTGTTGACAACCCGTATCTGCTCGACCAGAAACCTGTGCTTTTTTTACAAGGCCTTTAAAAGAAATAAGGTACGTTTCACTTTTAAATCGGCCATCACCAAATCTGTCAACAAGAAATGTATTTGTAGAGGTATTCTCTAAAAGCTTCACCACCAAATCACAAGAGTTTTCATAAGAAGCAAACGCACGATGGCTGCATAGGGTTAGGATAAAGAGGAATAGTATTTTCATTATTTTTTCCCGTTTAACATGTTTTATTTATAAGATGTTAAGTGTATTGCATCAGGTGAAATTTTTAGCTGAGTGCACGATGACTTATAGCATTGGAATTGATGATTTATGCAAAAGTAATGACTCTTTGCTGCTTAAATTGTATCAAAGTGTCTTTGTACAAGGATCACAGTGTGTATTGGACTGATTTCATAGCAGAGCTGACTAATTATTTATCGGGTCCTAAATAGGTCGCCGTTTCAGATTTCGGTATACCTTTATAATCTGTGATTAAGATATTCAGTTTAATTTTTTGTCCTTTTTTAAATTCAGAGCGATTCGGGAAATCGCTTAAATTTTCTTCTAAGACTTTGCCGATATAGTGTTGACAACCACTATCTGCTCGGCCAGCAGCTTGCGCTTTTTTTACAATACCTTTTATGTTGAGCGTTGTTTCCTCAACTTCACCTAAGCCATCTTTATTGATATATAGCGTACGTGTAGACGCGTTTTCTAAAAGTTTAACCTCTAAATCACAAGAATTTTCATAGGACGCAAAAGCACTATGGCTGAGGATTGCTAGGATAAAGAGCAGTGGAATTTTCATTATTTTTTCCCCTTTGCTGTGTTTTATTCAAATGATGCTGAGCTGATATCATGCTTACAACATAGCGAGCTGAGTATAAGTCATATTTAAAGTGTTGAGGTTTAGGCTTCCTGCAACAGTGCTGGCTCATTTTTTGCTTGAATGGCGTCAAATTGTTTTTGAGCACGAATGACATGTTGCACATTGCCTTCAGCCCAGAGCTTAAATGATAAAGCAGTTTGAGCAAACTCAAAGCCTAGAGAGGTTAATGCATATTCAACACGAATCACATTGTTTTCATGAATTGTACGGGTGATAAATCCATCTCTTTCCAGAATTTTTAATTTCTGAGAAAGCACTTTAGGTGAGATGCCTGTTAAGTTTTTTTTCAGTTCATTGAAGTGTTGAGAGTGCTGATGAAGTCGATAAATAATCATCAAAATCCACTTATCTGCAAATTTTTCAAAAAAAGATCGTGCCGGGCAGTTTGGATGAAAAATATTAAAATTGAATGCATTAGTCATCAATCTATACCTCAATTTGGAAAATTATAACCAAGAAATGACCAGTTACCACGTAGTAACTAATTGATACTAGATTTCAAAAGTATATCATAAATTAATCAGGTCAATACAACTTCTGCTGATTGATAGCGTTGATCGACCCTTTTATATTTATGAGCGTGGTTTTAATGAAAATAACAGATGCGGTCGTTTTTATTACGGGTGCAAATCGTGGTCTAGGTTTAGCACTTGCCCAGCAAGCGATACAATGTGGTGCCAAGAAAGTTTATGCAGGAATGCGTAATCTTCAAGGTTTTAATCAACAGGGTATTATTCCGATTGTTGTAGATGTCACAGATCCCGTATCTATTAAGAAAGCTGTTGCAGAATGTGGTGATGTCAATCTATTAATCAACAATGCAGGTATTGCACGCTTAAATGAAAACCCTGTAGACGCAAATATTGCAGCAGTGACACGGACGGTTTTAGACACCAATCTTTATGGTGTGATCAATACGACTCAGCAATTCTCTCCAATTTTAGCAAGCCATGCTGAAAGTTATATCGTTAATATTTTATCGGATGTGTCTTGGGAACCCAGCACGATGTTAGCCAGTTATGCGATTTCTAAAGCAGCAGCATGGTCATTTACCAATTCAACTCGACAATGGTTAGCAAAAGCCAATGTTCATGTGATGGGGGTACATGTTGGTTTTATCGACACAGATTTAACTCAATCACTCGATATTGCCAAAATTTCTCCACATACAGTGGCGCAACACGTATTTGATGGAATTCAACAAAATGCCTTTGAAGTGTTGGTTGGGGAATCTACCCAACAACTCAAACAAGGTCTAACTGCAACCCCTCCAAGTTATATCAAACATTAATATACCTATCATCTCAATCAGAGGACTTATCATGTCAAAAATCGCTGTTGTTTATCATTCAGGTTATGGTCATACCAAAGTCATTGCAGAAACTTTTGCCAATGAAATTCAGGCAACGCTCATCGAAGTGGATCAAGAGGGCAATATTCAAGATCAGGATTGGGACACTTTAGATGCCGCAGATGCAATCGTATTTGGTGCACCAACTTATATGGGCGGTGTGCCTTGGCAATTTAAAAAATTTGCAGATGCATCTTCTAAGCGTTGGTTTACTCGTGCATGGGCAGACAAGGTTTTCGGTGGTTTTACCAACAGCGCAAGTTTAAATGGCGATAAGCAAGTCACGTTAATTTCTTTACATACCTTGGCTTCACAACATGGTGGTATTTGGGTCAGTCTTGGTTTGGCACCATCAAACACTAAAAGCGCTACACGTCAGGATGTGAACAGCTTAGGCGGTTCTGTAGGTTTATTGGTTCAATCACCTGCTGATGCCAGTACAGATGAGATTCCAAGCGGTGATTTAGAGACTGCAAAACAATATGCAAAACGAATCAAAGCGATTACGGAAAAATTTATTGCAGCATAATTGCAGTTGATATGATTAAAATAAGAAAGGCGCATAAAGCGCCTTTCTTATTTGATTACACCCACAATAATCAATTATTCATGTTCATTGTGTTGTGGTGCAGGGTAGCGGAAACCACGAGTTTTATAGGCTAAATAGGCAACACCTAATACAGCCCATGCAAGCCCGAGTTTTAATGCCATTTCATCAATTTCTAACCACATCAAGAATACGCTGGCAAAACCAAGAGACGGAATCACCACATAATTGATGATTTCTTTCAGTGATTTTGTTCTGCCGTCACGTAAGGCGTAACGTGAAATCACAGAGAAATTCACAAAACTAAATGCAGTTAAAGCACCAAAGCTAATTAAGTTGACAATATGTTCAAGGTCAAGAAAACCCGCAGATAACGCAACAACACCGACAATCAAAATATTATAAGTTGGGGTATGTAATTTTGGACTAATATGACCAAAAATCTTTTTGTTAATGACGCCATCACGACCCATTACATACATCAAACGGGATACCCCAGCGTGTGCAGAAATACCAGAAGCCAGTACAGCAATGACCGCAAAATACAATACTAACTTTTTAAATGCGATGCCTGTAATTGCCGTTAGAATGGTTGCATTGCCAAGTGCTTCAAGCATCACAGGTTGAGATTCATCCAGCGGATTAAAGTAAAGATTGGCATTACTTGGGAAAAATAGCTGAATAAAATAGGTACTAAAAATAAAGATAATACCCGCGATCAACGCTGTAGAGAAAATTGCTTTTGGCAAGGTTTTTTCAGCATCTTTGGTTTCTTCTGCAAGGGATGATAACGCATCAAAACCTGTGAAAGAGAAACAAAGAATCGTTGCACCACCGATTAATGCACCAATTGCCGTCATTTCACTCCAGAATGGAGCAAGTGACCATAATTCAGCTTTATCTGGGTTTAAGGTGCCATCTGCGTAAATGCCCTGAGTTAACAGTAAGTAAACTTCATAAACAAAATAGAAGATGATCGCAAGTTGCACCACAACAATGGTGCTGTTAAATCGAGCAACAAAACGTGAACCAAACAAGTTGATCACAGTCATAATTGCCGTCAGTGCAATGACCCAGATCCAGTTATTCACATCTGGGAATAAGGCTCTTAAGTAAATATCAGCCAAAATAATGTTGACGAGTGGAGATAATAAATAATCTAACCAAGAAGACCAGCCAACCATAAAGCCGACATTTGGGTGAATCGATTTTTGCGCATAGGTATAAGCAGACCCTGACGAAGGGTAGCGCTTGATCATATGACCATAACTGATAGAGGTCAGAAGGATGGCAACAAGCGCAAAAATATAAGAAGTTGGAACATGTCCATGGCTTCCGTCTGACACTAAACCAAAGGTATCAAATAAGGTAAGTGGCTGAATATACGCTAGACCAATAATGATAATATGCCACAGCACAAGATTTTTTTTCAGTTTTGCTGTGGATTGAGTCCCAGAGATATCTGTCAACGGCGTTATCCTCTTAATCGTTGATCAAGGATCAGTCATATTTATAAGGATCGTTTGAGACGAACGATCCCCCCTAAGAATAAAACAAAAGTGCGCCAATCTACTCTAAAAGGTCACATTTGTCAGTAACTTTGTTGGCTTTTTTAGCAGAAAACGTGCCATCTTGATCAAAAAATAAGTGACTGCCCATTCTGCAAGATAAAAGCCCGATGTTTAGATAAACATCAGGCTATTTACTATCGAGGGCTGTCAACATTTCATCTGTGGATGACATCACTGCAAACATAGACTTAGTGCCAATAGTTCCCTCTATATTGTCGCAATTTTAGACAATTACCAAGCTTTTTCTAAGATTGACTTTAAATCTTTAAAGGTTGCTTCTTTCGGATTGAAAATAATTGAGCCGTCATTGAGTGCTTTTTCGGCAACTTCATCCAGCTGTGCTTGAGTAACTTTACCTGTTTCACTCAAGGTACGTGGAAGCTTAGTCAAATGATAGACACGATCACGCATAGTGTTTAACGTCTCTATGGCCTTATCCGCACGCTGGTTTGCAGGGGTCTGTGCGTAAATATCAGCACCAGCAAGTGGCAATAATAGATCGGCAATCTTGTCACCATTCACTTCCTTGTTGTATTCCAAAACATAAGGAAGAAAGAGATTCATACATAAGCCATGAGGCAAATGCGCAACTGCACCTAAAGCATGACCAAGAGAATGCACAATACCAACCATCGAGTTAGAAAATGCAATGCCTGCCATTGTTGAGGCTTGAGCAAGTTCTAAGCGACCTGTTGCATCACTAGGGTGATCCAGTACATCAAATAAGCTTGTACTGATCTTTTTGATGGCAGCTGTTGCATACGCATCTGAAATTGGATTGGCTGCGATACAGGTATAGGCTTCTACAGCATGTGTCATGGCATCCATCGCTGTCATTGCTGTTAGATGTGGCGGCAATGTTTGGGTCATACGCGGATCGAGAATCGCCGCATGTGGCATTAGGTAATTCGAGGCAAATGCCATTTTCACATTTTTTTGATTGTCTGATACGACCGCAGCCAAGGTTACTTCTGAGCCTGTACCTGACGTGGTAGGAATCACAAAAAAAGGTTTAAGTGGGCGAGGGAGGTTGTGTGCACCTGAATACTTAAGTAAATCATCGCCACCCTCAGAGACTAAAATATTGGCTGTTTTAGAGGTATCAATAACCGAACCGCCACCCACAGCAATAATCGCATCACAGTTATTTTCACGATACGCTTGTGCTGCGGCACGAACTGTTTCAAGGCTTGAATCAGGTGGAACATCATCAAAAATAATGCCAATTTCAATATCAGTAGATTCAAATGCAGCTTCAATAGGTGCTAAAAGGTGATTGGCACGTACACCTTTATCGGTGATGATCATTGGGCGTTTAGCGCCTAATGATGCAAGTTCGAAAGGAATATGTTCGAGTGCAGCATGACCAGCAATCACTTTTACAGGACAGAAAAATTCGTAATATGGTTTAGCCATGTGTTAAGCACTCCCTTTTAAATATGATTGGGCAACTTTAAGATAGATATTTGCAGCGCCCGCTAATTTTTCTTTTAAACTTAATTCTGATGGATATTCTTTTACCGCGAGTTCAGCAACCAGTTTAGGTAAAATTAATGCTTCCATTTTATTCAGACAACGCACTAAACGGATGGCATGTGCCACATCTCCATCTGCGATCATACGGTCATTTGCAAAAGCTTGAGCTGTACTTTCCTGAAATGAAAAGACTAAAAAAGCATGATGAACATGTTTGAAAATAATCGATAGATCAGGCTTAACATCTAAAGATTTAACCAGTTCAAGCTGCTTGTTTTGATTGACTCTGGCAATAAATGAAGCGCCGTTTGGAAAAACTTTCATTGATAATGTAAAACCAACAGGGAGTACAGATACTTCATGTTTAATTTCATCATCAACTTGACTCGCCATGACCAAACCTCTGCCAATCACATCCATCATGAGTTTGACATAGGCTTGTTCTAAAGCGGGTTTGATAGATTTACTTGAAATCACTCGTTAGTCCCTTATATAAAATTGTACTTTTGTTTTAGAGTAATTACTCTAATTTGTTTTCAGATAAAAATAAAGCAATTTATTTGTGAATGACTTCATGGTCATTTGATTTTTTGTCGATGACTTCAATATCACTAAAGTACCCACTCTGTTGAAAATACTCAATCACATCTTTTGATAGTTGCTTGTAATCAGGATAATTTTTAATCAAATCGCAGACACGGACCATTTCTAAACCTGCATAACCACATGGGTTAATGGTATGGAAGCCATCTAAGTTACAATCAATATTTAATGCTAACCCGTGATAACTACGTCCTCTGCGGATTTTAAAGCCCAGTGAACCAATTTTACGTTCGTTGACATAAACACCTGGTGCATCAGCTTTGGCATAGGCATCGACATCATATTTCTTGAGCAGATTTATCATTAAGTTCTCTGCATAAGTGACCAATGTACGCACATTCCATTTCAAGCGATTTAAATCAAACATGAAATAAATCACCATTTGACCAGGACCATGCCAGGTAACTTGTCCACCACGATCTGATTGAACAACAGGGATATCACTGTGCGTTAAAATATGTTCAGGTTTGCCTGCTTGCCCCTGAGTCAGTACGTCAGGATGTTGCAAGATCCAAAGCTGATCTGGAGAATTTTCATCACGTTGTTCAGTAAAAGATTTCATTTCCTGAAAACGCTCGGCATAAGGCGTTAAGTCTTGATATTGACGAATAATCAGATGTGGTTTTAGAACAGCATCGTTCACAGACAAGTGCCCTTAAAATATAGAAATCGCTTTAATTATAAAGAAATTTAGTTTGGAAAAGTGAAAGCAATTGCTGATCATTTGCAAATAAGCCAGCAGGGCATATTCCCCGATAAAATCAGGGTGCAAAAAAAACACGCCATTGTGGCGTGTTTTTTAATTCATTTCAGCATTACAAGGCAGTACGAATATGTTCGCAAGCAGCAAGGTCAGCATACAAGGCATGCACTTGCTCAAGCTCTTCAAAACGTAATTGAGCCGTAATCGAATGATATTTACCAGTACGTGATGGTTGTACAACAAGTGTCGCTTCATTAAATTCAGGGAAATGTTTTACCAAAATTTCAACTACAGCACCACGTAATTCTTCACCCGCATTACCAATCAATTTAATTGGGTAATCCATTGGAAAAACCCAAAGATCTTCTTGTAATTCGCGAGATGGAGTGCGGTCTAACATTTTTTCACCTCTAATTTATCAACAATGCCTGCATAAGTGCAGGCATTGTGTTTCTCTTAAATACTTAATGGGGTTACTCGATTGATTTTCAAGTCCCGAAAGTATTCATAGATTGAACAAATTCAACTTAGTCATTTTCAAGGAACGAACGTAAGTGTTCTGAACGCGAAGGATGACGAAGTTTACGTAAAGCTTTGGCTTCAATCTGACGAATACGTTCACGGGTTACATCAAACTGTTTACCTACTTCTTCCAAAGTATGGTCAGTCGGCATGTCGATACCAAAACGCATTTTTAAGACTTTTGCTTCACGTTCAGTTAAGTTTTCAAGTACTTCACGTGTTGCTTCTTTTAAGCCTTCTGAAGTCGCAGCATCTACTGGTGAAGTGATGTTGCTGTCTTCAATGAAATCACCAAGATGAGAATCTTCATCATCACCAATTGGCGTTTCCATAGAAATTGGCTCTTTAGCAATCTTAAGCACCTTACGAACTTTAACTTCGTCCATTTCTAGACGTTCACCTAATTCTTCAGGAGTCGGTTCACGACCCATTTCTTGAAGTAATTGGCGAGAGACACGGTTGATCTTGTTAATCGTTTCGATCATATGTACAGGGATACGAATTGTACGTGCTTGGTCCGCGATTGAACGAGTAATCGCCTGACGAATCCACCATGTTGCATAGGTCGAGAACTTATAACCACGACGGTATTCAAACTTGTCTACCGCTTTCATCAAACCAATGTTACCTTCTTGAATTAAATCCAAGAATTGTAAACCACGGTTTGTGTATTTTTTCGCAATTGAAATTACCAAACGTAAGTTGGCTTCAACCATTTCTTTCTTGGCACGGCGAGCTTTGGCTTCACCAATCGCCATACGTTTAGAAATGTCTTTAATTTCTTTTACATTTAGATCAAGGTCTTTTTCAATATCAGCAATCTTTTGTTGGAATGCCAATACATCTGGACGAACTTTTTCTAAATAGCCTTTTAGTTCAGCAGGTGCTTTTGCAATTTGTTCATCTAACCAAGCAGGATTTGATTCTTGACCTGGGAATGATGTACGGAACTGTGTACGATCCATACGACCACGACGAACTGCATAACGCATCACTTCACGTTCAGAGGTACGAATTTGTTCGTGCGTACCACGAATCATTTCTGAAATGATGTCAAATAAACGCGGTGTAAATTTAAACATCATAAACACAGTAGCCAGTGCTTCCATTGCCTCAGTACCTTGAGTACTGTTACGGCCATGTTGCGCAATTGCAACTTTTGCACTGTTCCAAACTGCTTCTAGCTCTTCAAAACGCGCTTTCGCAATTTCAGGATCTGGACCAGATTCGCCTTCAGAATCGTCATCACTTTCAGACTCTTCTTCTTCGTCTTCATCATCCAACTTCACTTCTTTAGTCGGCTTTGCAGAAGTATCTTCTTCTTCAACGATAACTTCAGCTTCGTCTTCTAAAACTTCTGGAATCACTTCGTCAGATTCAGGATCTAAATAACCTGATAAAATATCGGCAAGGCGACGTTCGCCAGTTTCATAATCTTTATATTCTTGTAAAACAACTTCTACAGCATTTGGCCAGTATGCAATTGAATGTAGAACGTCACGAATACCTTCTTCAATACGTTTGGCAATACTAATTTCGCCTTCACGTGTTAAAAGTTCAACGGTACCCATTTCACGCATATACATACGTACTGGGTCAGTGGTACGACCTGGCTCATTTTCTACAGAGGCAAGTACTGCAGCAGCTTCTTCTTCTGCAACTTCATCGCCAGCTTCGCTATTCCCTTCGAACATTGCATCGTCAGTTTCAGGTGCACGTTCATGAACTGGAATACCAACGTCTTGAAGCATTTGGATAATGTCTTCAATCTGTTCGCTTTCGGTGATCGAGTCTGGGAGATGATCGTTAACCTCAGCGTAGGTTAAGTAACCTTGTTCTTTGCCTCGGCTAATAAGAGCCGCTACTTGGGAAGTAGGGGAATGCATTTCGCTCATCTTTACTCTCTTCTCGTTGAATCTGTGGCAATGAAAAACCGTGCGTAATCGCACAATCTGTTAAAATATATCTTTGAATAGCTCGCATATTCCATCGGAAGAAATCAGCATAAAACTGTCCGATAAAATATTCAGAATTTAAATTCAATCAAATAGGTGGGGGTGAAATTGTTATTTTCAAGATCATCCCGTGCGATTTCTATTCAGAAAATGTCATAAAATAGTAAGACGCAGGGTGGATTATATCATTACATAAAATAGGGCCCGAAAAAAGCCCAAATTCGCATTTAAATGTAAAAAAAACGGAAAAAACTTGACAAGTTTTCTGAAGACAGATAAATAGCGCCTAGACCCATTCACTTTTTTTCATTATGAGGTAGTTTTAGTGTCTTCTACAGATTTTGAACTAGATGATAACTACGGTGATGATGATGTTAGTTTCGATGAGTCATCAAGCAAAATTAGCGCCAAAGAATCTTTAGAAAAGCGACGTTTGATCGATGATTTACTTGCTCAACGTCGTTTAGAAAAAGATTTAAAAGATTTTGATTATGACATTGATGATGACGATGATTTTGATGACGAAGATTAAAAATTCATTGGGCATGGCGTGGGAAAATGCTATGCTTAAATCTGATACAAATTTACTGGAAACAAAATGAGTGCTTTAGATTTAGACCTACTGAGTGATTATCTAGATGGTGACCAAAATGAATTTGGTCTAGATTTCGCAGCGACTCATGGTTTCTTGTGCGCAATTGCGGTTGGTCCTACTTTTGATAAATGGCTTGATGAGCTATTTGATAATAATCAAAAGAAAGTTCCAGCAGAAATCATTGTACAAATCAAAGCATGGCTTGAAGCGATTCGTCAAAACTTAGCCAATGAAGAAGGAATTACATTTCCTTTTGAAATTGAAGAAGCTGATGTTGAATCAAGCTTAGGCGACTGGAGTGTTGGCTTTGTTGATGCAATGTTCCTGAATGAAGAAGCTTGGTTTGCACCAGAATATGAAGATCAAGTTGTTGATCTCACACTACCAATGATGGTGTTCAGTGGTATTGATGATGAAGATCCTCAAATGGAATCTTTCCGCCGCAACGGCCAGTTAATGGACGAGATTGCTGAAGAAATTCCTGAAAATCTAAATGAAATTTATTTGATGTACCACACACCAAATTAATTTGCGCGTATAAAAAAAGCATGCTCACTGAAAAGTGGCATGCTTTTTTTTGTTGGTGATTTACGCCAATAGTTAAAACCGTGCAAATAATAGGCTACAACCTAAAATAAACAGTAAAAGGCCAATCACACGATTGATCACCACTTGGCGATCTAAAATTTTATTTCGTATGCTGGGATGTGCACAAAATAAGGCAATCAAGCCAAACCAAACAAAATGACTCAACGAAATAAACGCACCATAAGCAAAAAGCTGAATGGTCGAATTTCCTGTAGAAGTCATCAGCTGAGCAAATAAACTGATTACAAATAAAGTTGTTTTGGGATTTAGGCTATTGGTTAAAAAACCATGTTTAAACGCTTGCCAGCTACTGATACCAACACCAATTTCATCCAGTTTTATTTTTGCCTGCGTGAATGTTTTATAGCCAAGATAAATTAAATAAGCAGCGCCAATATATTGAATTGTTTGTAAAAGATAGGGCATATGATTTTTTAAAAAACCCAGGCCAAGTAGGCTATAACCCACATGTATCCAAACACCGCAAGCAATACCTAAAGCAGTGCTTATTCCAATATTTCGACCATATAAATAACTGTTTCGTGTCACGATAGCAAAATCAGCGCCAGGACTTATTACTGCCAAGCAGGTGATTAAGATCACAGCAATCATTTCATTCACTCATGTATCCTTTTTTACACAGTTTTAATTATTTTTATATTTTTCATATATTTGTATTAGGTTAAAGCGATAATATTTTGATGAAATGCATGATTTTTTGGAATGTATAGTGCTTGCCGTTGAATTCACTCAAATTTCTCAATCGCTCGGAAGTTTTGCTCACATCGAATGTGTGGTGATTTTTTACGATCGCTGTGGTGTATTGATTAATATTGGGTGATTTCTATACAGTGATGTTATTTATAGTATGGTGATCGTGTTTCAATTGGTCGGCATTGGTGAAACGGGGAGTATAAGAAAATATAAACAATAGGCTTCTTTTATAAATCCTGTTAAAACCCATAAATCAACAGATGGTGCCTCTCATCCTAGCTTTTCCTCAGCGAGAAGGAACTATCAAGCTTCATTTCGCATGATCATTTTGATTTATGAACGCTCTAATGTCTTTGTAGTTATTTTTAGAGTTCGCTGATTATTTGTCAGACAGCTAATGTTAAGAACATAGAGCTTGGCCAAGCAAACACAAATTTGTCTGCTTGACTCAATGCACACAAATCTCAATGTACACAAATAGTGTGTTTTAACTGAATGCTGGGAGCATAATAATTTTTAGCGTGCTTTTGATTTTTTATAGAAAAAATAAGCAACTAAAATTAAGACAATGGTAATGATCACATAGCCCACGCGACTAAAAATTTGTTGCATGAGTTCTATATTGTTTCCAAAATAATAACCGACACATGCAAGAAAAGTGGTCCAGATAATTGTCCCTACGCTGCTATACAGCATAAATTTCCAAAAGGGCATATGACTCATGCCTGCAGGGATACTAATCAAAGAACGAACTGCGGGAACCATTCGTCCAAAGAAAACCACGCGATGTCCATATTTTTCAAACCAATCTAAAGCTTTTTTGACATCTTCTGATTTGATAAAAAGGTATTTACCGTAGCGGTCAACCCAATTAAAAATGCTTTGATTTGGGATTTTTCGACCCACCCAATACAACAATGCTGCTGCAACCAGTGAACCGATGCTTCCTGCGATAATCACACCTGATAATAATAATTGACCTTTAGATGCAGCAAACCCAGCTGATGGCATAATCACTTCTGAGGGAATCGGCGGAAAGACATTGTCTAAAAACATCAAAAGAGCAATACCGAAGTAACCAAGTTGCTCCATGATCGAAATAATCCAATCAGTCATTTTATATATAAAAATAGGGCGTTATAAACATGGTATGGTTTTCATTTATCAAAATATAGTGAGAATTTGTTGTGTTGTTAAAATATCTAAATAAAAACCGCAGCCAATAAGCTGCGGTTGAGTGAAGCATTTTAAAATTGATTGAGATTAAAGACGTTTGCGTTTTGCAGCAGTAATTTGTGATTGACGCATACGGAAACCTTCTTTTTGTTTCTCAGATGTTTTATCAATACAATATTTGCAAGAAACACCATGTTCATAACTTGGTAAATCGGCTTCTTCAGGAACAAGTGGCCAACCACATGCATGACATTTAATATTTTCGCCTTCTTCCATACCATGCGTCACCGCAGTACGGCCATCAAATACGAAACATTCACCTTCCCACATACTTTCATCAGCAGGGGTTTCTTCAAGGTATTTTAAAATACCGCCTTTAAGGTGATACACCTCGTTAAAACCTTCTTGAAGCAGTAATGAGGTTGATTTTTCACAACGAATACCGCCTGTACAGAACATCGCAATTTTCTTATCTTTATGCTGTTCAAGTTCTTTTTTTACGTATTCTGGAAATTCACGAAAGGTTTCTGTTTTAGGATCAATCGCGCCTTTGAAGGTACCCGCTTTATATTCATAATCATTACGTGTATCAATCAAAATCACGTCATCACGCGCAATCAGTTCGTTCCATTGTTTTGGATCAAGATAATGTCCAACAAGATCACGAGGTTTCACCTCTACACCTAAAGTTACGATTTCGTTCTTTAGCTTAATCTTCATTTTACGGAATGGCTTTTCATCACTATGTGATTCTTTATATTCCATGCTATTAAAGCCTTCATTCAATAAGAATTGATGAATGACATCAATCGCTTGACGATCGCCAGCAACAGTTCCGTTAATTCCTTCACCTGCAATAATGAGAGTACCGCAAAGGTTGATGGTTTTTACCAAGTCTAAAAGACGTTGTTGAAGATCAGCAGGATCTTGAACTTCTTTGAATTGATAAAGTGCTGCAACAACCCAACCAGAGGTCGCTTGCTGTTCTACAGGTGCAAGCTGTTCTACAGTAGCGTTCATGGAGTACTCCAAATATTTAAGATAGAATAAAATTTAAGGCGCATATTTTAGCGTGATTTACATGAATATGCGAGAAAACCCTAGTCTTTGTAGTGTTTTTTTATTCCCTGAAAAAAATATGGGTTTTTATACTAAATATAGTGCTTTAAAATATTTTATATACCATATATAGTATTGCGAAATGATTATTTCGTGCCGAAAAAGTGTGTCACATCGTTGATGTAAGGAGTAAATTTTGAGTAACGAACGTCGGATACCCACCTTAACGCCATGCGCTGGTCGTTGTTCAACGGTATTTGGTGATTCTGTTTGTCGTGGTTGCCGTCGTTTTAATCATGAAGTGATTCAATGGAATACATATGATTCAGCGCAACGTTTAGCTGTTTGGAAGAGGCTGGATGCACAGCTCGATCAAATTTTAATTCCGATGCTACCTTTTGCAGATTTAAGACATATTGAAGGTTTTATTTTGGGTAAACGTATACGAGTGATGGATTCTGCTTCTAAAGGGCGCAAGTTGTATCATGCATTAAAAATTTGTGAAAAAAATAAACATCTCGCAGAAGAGAGTGGTTTGGGAATTCAAGCGAAGCAGGTAAAACCGCTTTGGGATGAGTTTGAACGTCGTGTATTGGCCTTGGCCAATGCAAGTTATGATTTTGCATGGTTACGTGCAGATGGTATTCGTCAAAGTATTTTACATTTGGAAGATGTTTAAACTTATTTCTTCAATGATTTATTATTCATCAGCTTGATACTTTTGGCTATTTAATTTTAATCAGTGTCACTTATAAAAAATTAAAACAAAAACTGACGCTGTCATTTCATCGCACTTTAACCAAAAATACCTAATCAAGATTAAAAAGCCAGTCCATAGATTTGAACTGGCTTTTTAACTCTGTCTAAATATTAATGACTTAAAATATTTTCTTAGACATTGTGTTTTAAACGATACTGAACCAATTCTTCAATGGTAATCAGCGTTAAATGATGCGTTTGTGCATATGCTAAAACTTGAATGCCTGAAGCCATTGTTCCATCAGGATTGGTCACTTCACATAACACACCAGCGGGTTTTAAACCAGCTAAACGTGCCAAATCAATAGAACCTTCTGTATGTCCACGACGGGTTAATACACCACCATTACGACCACGCAATGGAAAAACATGACCAGGGCGATTCAGATCACTTGCGACAGCACCTGTTTTAATTGCAGCATGAATAGTGGTGGTACGGTCTTTTGCAGAAACGCCTGTTGTTACACCTTGTGCTGCTTCGATGGTAATGGTAAAAGCCGTTTTAAATTGACTTGAATTGTCCTGAACCATCGGTGGGAGTTCAAGGTGATCTGCTAGATCATCGGTAATGGTTAAGCAGACAATACCTGAACCATCACGAATCATACGTGCCATGGTTTCAACATTGAGGGTTTCTGCTGCAACAATTAAATCTGCTTCATTTTCACGATCAAAATCGTCCATGACCAAAACAGGTTTGCCTTGGCGCATATCTTCGATTGCTTGTTCGATACGTTGGTCTGCAGGGGATAGTGCAGAAAAGAAAATTTCGGGTTGAATTAAACTAGACATTGAAACGCTCTCGTAAAGTTAAAATACGGTTGAACATTTCAGGACATTTGAAATAGTGGCGTTACAAAACCTTTTCCAATAGCGAATATTGAAATTTTTAAGCTGTGACGTCGTCTTCTTTCATCCGGACTATACCGTCGGCTTTGGCATTTCACCAAATCTGCGAATCACGATTAAGCGTGATAAGCTCGTGGGCTGTTGGCTCAGGATTGAAAATCCGTCCAATTTACCACCGGTGGGGAATTACACCCCGCCCTGAAGCGATGTGCATTTATTATAGACACTTTTTTACTAAATGGATGCTTTTTTTTAGAATGATCAGTACTATAGATAGAACAATAGTTGCTATAGAAAATAATTAAACTTATACATTTAAAAGAATATTTGTGGTCATAGTGATCAACAAATAACAAAGCATAAAATAAGGAGACTCAGCTTGATCACGATTCAGCAAGATGTCTATTCATGGCGTAATGATGACTTTGTTAAACACTTACAGGTTTTAGGATGTGCTCTAATTGCAGTCAGTATTTTATATCTGACTGCTGCAAATTGGTTTATGTTGCCTCAGTTTTTTCAATTGGCAATTCCACAACTTTTTTTGTTACTCAGTGCTGTAACAAGTATTTTTTTAGTTCAGCATGATTATTTAGTCCAGTGTTTGCATACAATAAGTGGCTTGATGATTGGTTTAAGTTTGGCTGTCATTGGTCAAATTTATCAAACAGGGGCAGATAGTTATTTACTATTTTTAATCTGGTCTATTTTATTACTGCCGTGGTTGTATCGTCCGAATATTGGTGTTTTTACATTGCTCTGTATTGTCAGCCAACTCACTTTATTTTTGTTTTTTAAACAAACATTTTGGGCTGATGAATATCCTGTCACATTTTTATTTAGCTTAAATCTCCTTTCATTATTTCAGTTTTATTTTTGTCTTCGTTGTTATCAAAAGCTGCGTTATCTCTTTGTCTTATGGTTTGGCATTCTTTCAATTTGGCATATGGTGCTATTTTTATATGGAGACAGTAATTTAGCATTCGCCACAGCCATGATTTTTACATGGACAGACCTTAAGATCGCTTATTTAATATCATCATTTTTTCTACTTTCTGTCGCATTAACTTATTTTTATCGAAAAAGAGATCAGTTATGTAGTGTGCTTTCAGCAGTAGGTTTAGGGATTACGTTTACGCTGGTGATTTTCAAATGGATGAATAGTCTGTTTCGTGAATCCGAAGTGCTCGGATTATTTTTAATTGCACTGGTGGTTTTCGCTTGGTTTGCATTGATTACTTTTTTATTGATTAAGTTTATCCCACAAAACAAATTTAACAATATTCCTATCGCAGTGGGTGCATGGATTGCAGGTGTTTTATTGGCATCATTGATGCTGGCATTTTGGGGGAATTTCTCCTTGATCATGGGGGCAGTTTTTGTGGTATTGGCTGCCTTTATTTTAAGAAGTAAACAAGCTTTATTTTTAAGGCAGTTTGCTTATTGTATATGGGTCGCAGGGCAACATGCTGTGATTTTCCACACGGTTGAATTAACTGACCAATTCTTTCCAATTTTCTTTATTCAATTTGCCATGCTGTGTCTTAGTTATTTTATTCGCAGCCATTGGTTCTTTATTATTATCCAACTATTTGCCTTGTATTTATCAGGTATTGCGTTGATTTGGGATTTAAACGTTCTGCTTGGATTACATCGTTTTGTTGAAAGTTTTTCATTTCTGGTCTTGCTAAGTTATGGGTTTTATCTGGTAATGATTTGGGTGCATGGTATTCAACCCAGTCAATATCAACGCAGTTTAGCATTGGCGAGTTTATTGATTATTCTTTCATCCTTGGGTTTCTATACACTATTTGGAAAATATGAATTAGAGAAAATGAGATACCTTCCTATTCTCAACTTGGGGCTGCCTATTTTGTGGTTGGCTTTGTTTATGCTGTTGAGGATTCGCAATCAATTTAGCTTGATTGCTCAATTGATTTTATTGGCTTTTGCTGCAGTACTGATATTTTATGGCTATTTTGAAATTTTTATTTGTATCGCCATACTTTCATGGGCATTGTCACAGCACGATAAGATTGTCTATGGTTTCGCTTTAGTGACTTTGGCGTTAACCTTATGCTTTATTTACTACGCGTTGAATGTTAGCTTCCTCGTTAAAAGTCTAAGTATTTTTAGCTCAGGATTAATTTTGTTGATACTGACTTGGGTGCTACATAAATTCCAATCAAAAGAGGGAGTAAATACATGAAAAAATTCATTCCTCTTTGTCTTGCTTTAATCTGTATTGTTCTTTTTCTAGGCATCATTTTTAAGAATGAACAGCATCTGAAGAATAGTCAGAGTATATATGTCCACTTACAACCTGTTGATCCACGTTCATTAATACAAGGTGATTATATGGTGCTGAGTTATCAACTTTACTTTGCACCGCAAAAACTAAATCAGGGCGATCAGAACAATGTAGATCCAAGTGATAGTGATGAAAATCATATTTTTTCGGGGCATTATTTTGATCAAGTGATTGAAAATAAGCCTTAGGTTACGGCTTATGTTGAATTGGATCAACAGAAAAAGGTGGCACATACTTATTTTGAAAAACCTAAAGATGCGCAAACTGTAAAACTGATTTTGAAGAACCCGGATAATCGACATAGAACACTTTATCCTGCATCCAATAGCTTTTTATTTGCAGAAGGTTTAGCTGAATGTTATCAGCAAGCAAAGTATGCTGAGTTTAAGGTGGATCAGCAGGGCAATGCGATTCTTGCATCTTTACGAGGAGAGCATTTACAAGATCTGGAATGTGAGAATAAACAACGTTGGCGTGATGGATTTCGTTCTGAAAGAACTGAATAATTGAAGTCCAAATTATTCACTATAACGGATACTTGCTAAGGCAACATTGAATAATATGCATGAAATAAGTGCTTTGAATAAATGGTGGATTAAGTCAGTTTGAATTTAGTCTTATTGGTTTTCATAGCCATAATATGTATGGATAGTCGTTGTGAAAAATAACCAGATCAAATTTTCCCATATGATTATTTTTCTAATACTATTTATTTTTGTTTTATCTACATTTTATTCAGGTAGCTTGAATAAGTCATATTCAAATAGTCCAGAAATAGTCAATTTTAGAGGAATTAAAAATAAGTATTTTATCCAATATTCTCCAGAATTTACTCCATCATTGATTAGGCCTGGCAACGCATCTGCTTCAATACGGATACATCGAGATAATTTGTCTAGTGAAGAAATGACACGGATACAACAACAACTTGTCTCTGATGGCTGGAGAAGAATAAAGGATGAAGGTAGATATTTTCAATATTGTTTAAATAAAACACAAATATTAAATATTGGATCTCCTGTCACTTTGAAAAAGAGAAGTGGTGAAATTATTGAGAATGATAAGGTTAACTCATGGATTATTAGTCTGTATTATAATGATAATGGTGTAAATAGCTGTTATTGAAAATAATTAAGTGAAATAGACATAAAAAACCCGCAACATTGCGGGTCTTGAATCATCTGTGTGCAATTATGCAACTTGAACAGGGATACAGTTTGCTGTGTGATTTACTGTATTGTCTGGATTTGCATATACAAGACGTGGTTTATGCGCATCCGCTTCAGCATTGGTAAAATCACCAAATGTGGCAATAATCATTAAATCACCAACATCAGCTTGAAGTGCAGCGCCACCATTGACTGAAATGATGCCCGAACCTTCTTCGCCACGAATCGCATAGGTTGTAAAGCGCTTACCATTAGTCACGTTCCACATATGAATTTCTTCATATTCACGGATACCAGCTAAATCCAAAAGAATACCGTCGATTGCACAAGAACCTTCATAATGTAATTCTGCTTGTGTAACAACACAACGATGGATTTTTGCTTTTAATAAACGAGATAGCATGATTTGCGTCTCCAGAGTAGCCCTTACAATTGTTATCTTGTGTTGAATCAACAATTTTCAATGGGGGGATGCATTTGAAAGCGCATTTTGCTCTTAAAAATGAATCATGGCAAGAAAAATTGTTGAACAAAGAACATAAAATTTAGGTTTAAATTATGCTTTATAAGCATTGATTTGATTCATTGCTTGCTGAATCTCACCATTAACCAATAATTTTGTTTTGCCTAAAGCATGGTGTATTGCATCATCCATTAAAGTCTGTTCACTGCTTGGTGCTTTACCAAGTACATGTCCTGAAACTTTTTCTTTAGCGCCGGGATGACCAATGCCAATACGTAAGCGATGAAAATTAGAACCAATATGAGGAACAATGTCACGTAGACCATTGTGACCACCATGTCCACCGCCAGTTTTTAAACGAATGACGCCCGGATTCATATCCAGTTCATCATGAGCGATGAGAATTTCTTCTGGTTTAATTTGGTAGAATTTTGCAAAGGGAACAACACTTTGACCAGAAAGGTTCATAAATGTTGTGGGCAATAGTAGACGAACATCTTGTCCTTCAATATTACCGCGACCACTGATTCCTTTGTACTTTGAATCAGTTTTTAATGTAATACCATATTGTTCTGCAAGGCGTTCGACGAACCAAAAGCCTGCATTATGGCGGGTTTGGGCATATTCAGAACCTGGATTACCCAAACCAATAATCAGTGAAAGTTTACTCACTCATTTACACCATTTAACACTTATGCGCGTTTAAAGTCAGCGTGCATTGGTGTGTTTTTAGCTGGGTGACGTTGTAAAGCTTGGATTTTAACGCTTTCAACTTTACCTTCGATGTTAAGATCGATAACTTCTTCAAAGAAAGAGTTATTTTCTAAAGCTTTAACAAGCTCGCGAAGTTCTAAAGTAACCGCTACAGGTTCAGCAGAACCACCATAGATGATTGCTGGAACTTTATTTTGAAGACGAAGGCGGCGGCTCGAACCTTTCCCTTGAACTGCTTCTTCACGTGCTACTGCATTTAATACGAAGTTTGCCATGATGACATTTCCTCATTGAGTGTAATTGACTGAACTTTCGACCAGCCCAGTGATATAAAGCCCTACCAAAGAGTAGGGCTTTGAAAATTTGGCGCTATTATAGATAAGAATCGAACATTGCGCTAATAGATTCTTCGTTGTTAATACGACGAATTGTTTCAGCAACCATACTTGCTACTGAAACTTGGCGAATCTTACCAAGTTTTAATGCTTCATCTGAAAGTGGAATTGTGTCAGTAACAACCAATTCATCAATTACAGATTTGCTTAAATTTTCGAGTGCTTTACCTGATAGTACAGGGTGCGTTGCATAAGCAACCACTTTACGAGCACCAAAAGTTTTAAGTGCGTCGGCAGCTTTACACAAAGTACCAGCTGTATCAACCATGTCATCAACAATCACACAGTCACGATCACGTACATCACCAATCAAATGCATCACTTGTGATTCATTAGCTTTTTGACGACGTTTATCAATGATTGCAAGGTCGATATCACCCATTTGTTTTGCAACAGCACGTGCACGAACTACACCACCAACGTCAGGTGAAACCACCATCAAGTTATGATGTTGTTGTTGACGTAAGTCAGCAAGCAAAGCAGGCGTACCGTAGATGTTATCTACAGGAATATCAAAGAAACCTTGGATTTGGTCAGCATGCAAGTCGATCATTACAACACGGTCAATACCCACAGTGGTGAGCATGTCTGCTACAACTTTTGCAGTAATTGGAACACGAGTTGAACGAGGACGACGGTCTTGGCGTGCATAACCGAAGTATGGAATTACAGCAGTAATACGACCAGCACTTGCACGACGCAAAGCATCTGCCATTACTAAGATTTCCATAAGGTTATCATTCGTAGGGGCACAAGTGGGCTGTACGATAAACACGTCTTTACCACGCACATTTTCAGTAATTTCGACAGTGATTTCACCATCAGAAAATTTACCTACAGCAGCAGCTCCCAGAGGGATGTGCAAATGGCTAACGACTTTTTGGGCGAATTGTGGATGCGCAGTTCCACTAAAAACGACAAGATTGGGCATGAAGCACCCTTGGCGGTTGGCAGATTTGAATTAGATGGCAGGGGCGGCTGGATTCGAACCAACGGATGCCGAGATCAAAACCCGGTGCCTTACCACTTGGCGACGCCCCTAATGCGGCAGAATTTTAGTGTTTTTGTATGTCTCTGTCAAGGTAAATCAACATTAAATACAAATTACTACGTTCTGTCTTTTTTGAGAAAATGGCAGGGGCGGCTGGATTCGAACCAACGGATGCCGAGATCAAAACCCGGTGCCTTACCACTTGGCGACGCCCCTAATTTGATGTTGTATTTAATGGCAGGGGCGGCTGGATTCGAACCAACGGATGCCGAGATCAAAACCCGGTGCCTTACCACTTGGCGACGCCCCTAAAATACAACGATCTACAGATGAAAAATGATGGCAGGGGCGGCTGGATTCGAACCAACGGATGCCGAGATCAAAACCCGGTGCCTTACCACTTGGCGACGCCCCTATCATTACACTG
>JAHQCQ010013575.1:195701-207376 GCA_023539305.1 Ilex asprella
TCATTACACTGTAAAATGAGTGAGTGGTGATTCATTCAAACTGTTGACCAAATAGGCTTTGCAGGGTGAATGATTTAAAACATCATCAATCTTCATTTGTTCAGTGACTTCAACAAAAACACAAGCACCTGTACCTGTAAGCTTTGCTGTACCGAACTGATCTAAATACTGCATTGCTTCATCAACTTCAGGATATAAATTTCTTGCCAGTGGCTCAAAATCATTTCTAAAATTGGATGGCTTTAGCTGATAGGCGCAAAATTTAGTAGGCTTCGTATCTCTTGTCAATGTTTTTTGCGAAAAAAGTCGTTGAGTGCTGATAAAACAATCAGGTTTTAACACAATGTATTGTTTTTGATCTAAGTCTATGAATGTTAAGTGTTCACCTATACCTTCCGCCCAAGCATTACGACCATGAACAAAGATTGGAACATCTGCACCCAATTTAACCCCAAGCTCAGCCAGTTGTTCAGTATTTAAACCACATTGCCAAAGTTGATTGACCACAATCAATGTGGTGGCTGCATTGGAAGAACCACCACCTAGACCTGCACCCATTGGAATATTCTTTTCGATACGAATTTTTAAACCAGTCGGCTGTGTAGCATAAGGTTTTAAAATTTGAATCGCTTTATAGATCAGATTATGTTCCAAATCGACGTTACTCAAACCTTCAAGACTGATTTCAGGTTGAGAATGTTCTGTTTGGGTGAATTCTAACCAGTCATACAAATCAATCAGCTGAAAAATACTTTGCAACTCGTGATAGCCATTTTCACGGCGACCTGTGATATGCAAAAACAAATTCAATTTTGCTGGAGAGGGAACACGAATCATAGATTTCATTGTCTAAGGTATAGATTTAGCGGTTTTGAATCACCATTGTAATACGATTTTCCTGACCAGATTCAAGTTGTTGTTTTAAAATCAGCTTATTGGGCAAGCTCGCTTGATTATTATAACTAAAATCTACAGTCCAGCCATCTTCAATGATTTGAGCAATACGTTGAGTATTATCTCGGGTGATTTGTGCATTTTCAGTGGCAGGATAAGCTTGAACCCAATCGACAATATGGGTAATAGGTGCAGTCCAGCCTGTGGCTTTTTCAAGCAGCTCTTCTGGTGTTTCAGCCGAAATCGAACCTGTTTTAGCGCTATTGAGGGTAACTTCTCCAGATTTTCCTTCAATAATGGTTTTACCAATACCTAAGATTCCATTCAACTGGATGTTAAAGTCTTGTTGGTCTTGTGTCCATGTGTAGAACGCACTGCCAGACTGTTTCGGTGTTTTTACCCCAATTTTCCCTTCAAGATTAAATTGATTTGACGGTTTTTGCTGGGGCGTTGTGGCATCTGTCTGTGCTGTAAGCGTAGGTGTGGTTTGTACTGGTTTTACGACTTGTTGACAACCTGTGAGGGTAAAAGCGGTTACAGCAGTTAGGGTGCAAAAGATCTGTGGAATGTGACGCATACAAGTCATTAACTCTTTTTAATATGTTGCGGTAATATTAATGAATCTAATTGATTTAATTGAGGATCATTTGGATGATTTTGTTTGAGTTGTTGTAACACTTCATTAAATTGAGCTAAGGCACCTTGCATATACAACGATTTTGCATATCGAATACCAATGTTTACACTATGACTCAAATTATAAGCTTTCGATAAAATGTTCGAGGCGGCATCAAAATCATTTTGCAAGAATGTGATATATCCCAGCGTATCTAAAATCGAGGCCTGATCTGGCGCAGAATCTAAGGCATGTTCAGCATACTTTCGCGCTTCATCTAGACGTCTATTTTGTAGTGCAAGCGTATAGGCATAAGCATTTAAATAAGCAGGATTATTTGGCTCTAAAGTTAAGAGTTGTTTCAATGCTTTATCAAGTAAATCACGATCCTCAAATGGATCAAGAAGCAGTATTTCTGAATAGAGAATTTCAGGATCATCAGGCAAGTTCTTCACTGCTTCCGTGAGTAATCTCAGCGCTGCTTTTTTATTGCCCATGCGTTTTAAAATCTCGGCTTGAGCCTGATATAAGAAACTTGCATGTTGTGGATAATTGACACGTTCTTGGGTTAAAAACCGCAAAGCATCATTCATCTTGTCTTGTCTTTCAAAAATCGAGACCAGATTACGGCGTGAAACCGTATATAAGTTCCCATCAACCAAACGATAATAGGCTTTTGCCGTTTCATCATTTTGCTTTCGTTCAGCATTTACTGCCAAATAAAAATAAGCTTCGTTTTGATAACGTGACGAGTAGCGTAACTCCACTAAATACTGTTCAGCTTGATCCAGCTTTTTTAAATCAATCGCAGTTAAACCTGCAATAAATAGAGCCTCTTCAGCATCTGGCCAAGCTTGGATAATCGATTCTAATTTGCTTAAGGCCAATTCAGATTGATGAATCTTGATCAGATATTTGACTTCTGCCAGACGGATATCATAGTTGTACTTGTTTTTACGACTGCTTCGATCATACCAATTTAAAGTCGCTTCTTGGTCACCCAAAGCCTCTAATAAATTGGCTTTCATCAGAATAAAGCCAGTCACTTTTGAACGTTTTTTTAACGCCTTATTGACGGTTTTTAAGGCTTGCTCGATTTCATCGTTTTGCGCTTCCAAACCGGCTATTAGAATTAAAACAGAAGGGTTGTTTTTTTCTTTACTTGCTCTCAGAGTATTGAGCAGATTTTGACGATCTACTTCTGATTCTGGTGCAATTCCTTCTAAAATCTTTTCTAAATCAGCGTTGGGGTCAATATTGAGAATACTGTCCAGAGTCTCCGCTGCAAGTTCATATTCATGTGATTTGAGCGCGATATGCGCCAAATAAAATTTTGCAGGAACGTCCTCAGGTTCTTGTACAACCCAATGGGTGGCAATGTCTAAAGCTGCTTTTAAATCGTTTTGTTCAATTGCAACATTCAAGGCACGTTGCTTAATGGTGGTTGAATTACTACGAATTGCGAGCACAGTATAATTGTGTAAAGCAGTTGCAGTATCATTATAAGCCAATGAAAATTCAGCAATAATACTTTGTTTTAATGCATTAGTATTATATTTAGCATGATAAAATTCTCCAGATGCTCTAATATGAGCACTAGAAGCCATGCTACCAACCAGTAAGAATGTGGTAGAATATTGCTTAATTGTCATGCCGCTTAAGCGGTTGTTTATTTGACGCAATTTTTCCGAATCCAAGTATGCTTTTTATGACACCGTTATTGCACAATAGCACAAATTTAGCGAAATGATGATCTGATATGTCTTTCTTTGCATTGGGTGTCAACCATCAAACTGCTTCTGTTGAGCTACGTGAGCAAATCGCTTTTAATCCAGAACGATTAAAAGATTTATTTGCCGTAGAAAGCCTTCGCCAAAATTTGAATGATATGGTGGTGGTGTCAACATGTAACCGCACTGAAGTCTATGCCATGGCTGAAAATGCCGATATGGTATTAAATTGGCTCGCCCAAACCAATGGTATTGATGTAAAGCAATTGTCAAATCATGTATATCGTTATGAAAATACCGATGCTGTTTCGCACTTAATGCGGGTTGCCAGTGGTTTAGACTCATTGATGCTGGGTGAACCGCAAATTCTTGGGCAGGTTAAAACAGCACTATCAATCGCAAAAGATGCTGAAATCGTCTCGCAAAATCTGAATCAAATATTTGAATATGCTTTTTATGCAGCCAAACGTGTACGTTCTGAAACGGCAGTCGGCAGTCATGCTGTCTCAATGGGATATGCTGTTGCTCAACTCGCATTACAAGTGTTTAGTAAGCCTGAACAGCTTACAGTCATGGTGGTTGCCGCAGGTGAAATGAACAGCTTGGTGGCAAAACACTTGGCTGAAATGGGCGTTGCAAAAATCCTGATTTGTAATCGAAGCCGTGAACGGGCAGAGAAATTAGCACAAGAAATAGCGCATCGTGTTGAAGTGGAGATTATTCCATTTGATGAACTCACTACTCAGCTTTATCGTGCGGATGTAATTTCCAGTTGTACAGGCAGTTTGCATCAAGTGATTGCTTATGCAGATGTGAAATTCGCTTTAAAAAAACGTCGTTATCAACAAATGCTTATGGTCGATTTAGCTGTACCTCGTGATATAGATCCAAAAGTTGAAAGTTTGGATGGTGTGTATTTATACGGTGTGGATGATCTACAAAGTGTAATTGATGAAAATTTAGCACAACGACGTCAAGCTGCGGTTGAAGCAGAGGTTATGGTCAATCAACTGGTAACTCAGTTGGTGACACAGCAAAAAGTAAAAGATGCTGGTGGGACGATTCAACAGTTTCGTGAGCACGGTGAGGAACAACGCCAGATGGAGTTGTCGCATGCCTTAGAGCGTATTCAGGCAGGTGAGGATACGCAACATGTACTTGAGGATTTTGCACATCGCTTGACACAAAAGTTATTGCATCCATCATCAATTTTGTTACGCCAAGCAGCACAGGATGAAGATCCTTCACATTTTGAATGGATGAAAGAAAATATTCAGGATATTTTTGAACAAGAAAGAAAACCAAAAGCAAAGTGATTATTTTTTAAAACGAATGTGATTTAATGTTTTTTGCTTCACCAGCTATTATTGGTGTATATATTAGTGCCATCAAATTAGAATAATGAAATGAAGGCAATTAAAATGCTTAAAACTTTATATATATTCATATTATTGTGTTTGTCAGTAGAATGTTTTGCAAAGCCTGTAAAAGACAGTGATGTATTATTGAACCAAGCCATCAAGGATCTACATAGCCTCTCTACGCAGGGTGGAATTATGGGGGTAATTGATTCCGTTGATCGATGCTATAAGAATCCCAAAAAACCTAAACTATATTGCTTTTATCTAGATTATTCAGGGCGGATATTTGATGCACTTATGGTCGAGAGTATAAATGCACACTCAGATTCTAATTACCCCACCAACGCGTTTTTTAGTGATGAAAACTTTCAAAAACGTATATTTATAAACCTATATAAGCCTTATGACTCTTCAATGGAAGAGGCCAATAGCCATATGAATTTTTTGTATTTCAAAATACTTGATAAGCTCAATGAAGCGTTTATAGAAAATTAATGATGTACCAACTTTAAACTAATTTGTTTAGTCAGTTCATTGAGTTGTTTACGTAAATTACGTGATTCACTCAATGAGGTTGGTGCTTTAAGCTTTAATTTTAAATATTTCTCTTGCAAGGCCAAAGAGTAATCTGAAGCCAATTTATCTGCCATTTCAGGCGCTTCAGCCAAAGCCTGGATATTGGTACGTTGTATGATTTCAGAGAGTTCCAAATGATAAGCACCACATGCACCTAAAATATAATAGGTTGCAAGTTCCTGATCATCTGGTAGATCGTCAAAGACACGGTCAAATACCGCTAAGATTTGCGCCAATAACTCATCTGGTTGAATCAATGCACGTAATACTTCAAAGTGAATATATAAAAACGGATGTTGCATTAAAATCGCAACAGCAAAGTCTTCATCTTTCGTGCGAATATTAAAAGACAATGAGGCATCTAAGCTGACTTGAGGCTGCCATTTTCGATTAAAACCTAACTTTTCTTTAAAAAATTGTCTTAATAAATAGCGGTAAGAACCTTGTTTAGGCAATAATTCAGTCAGTTGATTGAGTTCAGCCATCACCTGACTTTTACCTTCAGGTGTAGCAACATCATAATTTTGACTCAATAAAGCAAAGACGAAATCCGATAATAAAGGGGATTGTTGCCATATCCGTTGAAACGTTTCAAAACCTTCTTTACGAATCAACGAATCTGGGTCATGTTCTTTGGGTAGAACAAAAAATTTAAGTTCACGGCCATCATTCAATAACGGTAGAGCAATTTCTAAGGTTCGACGTGCTGCTTTTTGTCCAGCGGCATCACCATCAAATGCAATCGTGATTTGATTGTTCTGCTTAAATAAAATAGTTAAATGATCTGCATTGCTGGCCGTACCTAATGTTGCTGTCGCACCAGAAATCCCGTTTTGTTGTAAGGCGATCACATCCATATAGCCTTCAACCATGAGCCAATTTTGCGCACGGTCTTTCCGACCTTCATACAAGCCGTAAAGCAGTTGATTTTTATGGAAGACTTCAGAATCAGGTGAGTTAATATATTTCGGTTTGATTTCGTCATTCAATGCACGACCACCGAAACCTACAACACGACCTTTGTTGTCTCGAATCGGGAAAATCACCCGATCACGCAACAAATCGAAGTCACGACCACTATCACTGGTACGAATCAGACCCAGTAGTTTTAAACCTTCAATATCTTGTGGGAAAGCTTTTTCTAAATGTTGCCAATCTTCTGGTGCATAGCCTAAGCGCCAATATTGGATTGTTTCGGCGCTTAAACCACGATGTTTAAAATAATTCTGCGCCACTTTACTGTTTGGTAATTGGCGTTCATAAAACTGCGCAATATTTTCTAACAGATCATAAAGGTTGCCATCTTGAGGGAGCTGATCAAAACCTACTGAGTCAAACTGGGTTGGATCGAAATGCTCAGGATCTGGATATTGGCTAAAGGCTTCAAAAGGGTCAATTTCTAGTGGCTGAACAGAATCTATTTTTTGCTCAGTGGGTTTAGAATCGACTACTTTATTTTCTACAGCCTTCACTGCTGGCTTAGGCTTGGATACTTCACGTTTATACGACAGTTTTTTATTGTCATGATTGTCTTTGGGAAGTTCGACACCTGCATGGCTGGAGAGTTCTTTCATGACATCGACAAAGTTTCGATTATCAATATCCATTAAGAAGCGAATGGCATTACCATTTGCCTGACAGCCAAAGCAGTGATAATACTGTTTATCACGGTAGACATGAAAAGAGGGTGACTTTTCCTGATGAAAAGGGCAACAGCCTGAATAGGTGCGACCAGTTTTTTTCAATTTCACACGTTGACCAATCAGATCGACAATATCTGTGCGATCCAAAATTTGATCTATCGTGTGCTGAGGAATAGCCATAAATTTAATGTCATATATCGTTTAAACCAATTTAAAGTTTAACGTAGTTTTGAGTCTAAAAATATCTATGAATAAAAAAGACGGGTAAAAACCCGTCTTGATTTGTCGCAATCAATATTTATTTACGTTGTCCATCATACAAACTTTCATCTGCACGTGCTGGCTCTTTAGACACTTCACGATTTGGACGATCAAGTAAGCCAAAACTCACTTTATTTAACAAGCTTGATTTTTGTTCTGCTTGATCAGACATTTCAGAACTCGCTTCTTGTGATACTTCTGCTTTATCACCACGACCTAAAATACCTAATGTTGCACGGTTCCACCAACTTGCTTCTTTACGTGCTGCGCGTATATTCACTTCACCATTAGATTTAACAAGGTTTGGATAGTTTTGCTTAAGCACGCCAATGTACTGTTGTGATGTTTCTTTATCGCCCAACTTGTCATAACCATATGCCATTGTTGCTAAGGCTTCAGGAACTTGAGGTGTTTGAGGATAGTGTTCAATCACCCATTGTGAACGTTCAATCGCAGCCAAATACGCTTTACGTTTAATATTGAAACGTGCCGTATTCATTTCACTTTCAGCCAATTCTTGACCGATGTATTTCATTCGTTGTGCGGCATCAACTGAATATTGGCTTGAAGGATAGCGACGAATTAAGTCGACAAAATTTTGATAGGCAATTTTTAAATAACCTACATCACGATGTGCTTGTTTTAATGAGGTATAGCGAAGCAAACTGTCATAATTTTGCTCCATATTGGCTACGCCACGGACATAGTAGGCATAATCTAAATTCGGATGTTGAGGATTTAAACGAATAAAACGATCTGCCAGTGCAATTGTGCCTTCATAATCTTTTTGCTTAAATTTTGTGTAAAGCAATTCAAGCTGAGCTTGTTGTGCATATTGCCCAGTCGGGAAATAAGTATCCATTGCTTCTAACGCTTTTGCAGCATCGCCATATTGCCCACGGTCTAATGATTTTATCGCATTATTGTAATAAGTCTGCTCATTTGATTTCGGGCCTGTATCAACAACATCCTTCTTCGGATTGCTGCTACAGCCGACAAATGCAGTTGCTAAGCCTACAGTTAAAGCAAGCATTGTGACTTTATAACGTGGTAGCGACATAAAAATTCCTCTGTTTATACGGGCAATAGGCTACAATTGCGCTATTAAACCACTTTTGTCCGAATGAGCAAATGACTTCAGCACACTCTTCTAATTCTAATTTCCCAGAAAATGATTTCAATTTACTTGAAGATTCTGAGGATGCAGATAATCATAATTCTGCGCCGACTGCAACACGTTTATCGTTGCAATTTCAATTGGATGAAAGCTATTTAGGGCAACGTATTGACCAAGTCGCAGCACTGGTTTGGAACGAGTTTTCTCGTGAAAAACTCAAGCAGTGGATGAAAGAAGGTCATTTGTTGGTAAATGGTAACATTGTCAAGCCTAAGTATAAATGCGAAGGCAATGAACTTCTATGTTTAGATGTTGAATTGGAAGCACAAACGTCTGCACAACCTGAAAATATCCCTTTAAACATTGTTTATGAAGATGACGATATTATGGTCATCAATAAACCTGTTGGTATGGTTGTTCATCCTGGTGCGGGTAATCCAAATGGTACTTTGGTGAACGCCTTGCTTTATCATTACCCAAAATCTGCCGAATTAACCCGTGCAGGTTTAGTGCATCGTATTGATAAAGACACCAGCGGTTTATTGGTTGTTGCTAAAAATTTAGAAGCGCAATTTTCTTTAAGTAAACAATTGGCTAAAAAAACAGTTTACCGTGTATATGACTTGATTTGTTATGGTCATATTATTGCGGGAGGAACGATTGATGAGCCGATTAAACGTCATCCTGTAGATCGTGTAAAAATGGCTATTTTACCGGGTGGTCGTGATGCGGTGACGCATTACAATGTTAAAGAACGTTTTCAGCATTTCACTCGTGTACAGGCACAACTTGAAACAGGGCGTACTCATCAAATCCGGATTCATTTCACCTATATAGGTTATCCATTGGTGGGTGATCCAGTCTATGTTAGCCGAGTTAAAGTTCCAGCAGGTGCTTCTGAGAAACTGAGCAGTGCATTGCGTAACTTTAAACGCCAAGCTTTACATGCCTCTAAATTAGGCCTAGTTCACCCACGTACACAAGAAGAAATGATGTTTGAAGCACCATGGTCAGATGATTTCGTTGAGTTGGTTGAAGTGTTACGCTCTGAAAACAAAGCCTATTAATTGATTTACATGATAAAACTGCTCAATGAGAGCAGTTTTATACATTGATTTAGTTACCACAAGCATCTTTTGTACCTGTTGGAAAAGTATTGGTAAATTTTGATTTATCCGTGACCAATTCTAATGACATGGTTTTATTTAGGTATGGAGAGTTGGCTTCAAAACCCTCAAAATTGACTTGTAGGACTACTGTGAAATCTTTAGGTTTAGACAGTAAAGTCGCGACATAATCTAAATTTTTTTTATTTACAATCAGTCCAATTTGATTGGTATTTTGATTAAAGTAAACACCAAGATTTTGTTGTGAGCCTCCTTTAATTGGTTTTATATAAGAATATAATTCTTTAATTTCTTTAGTGTTAGGATCAGTTGATATAATTGATATCAATACCAAATTTTTTATATTATTTTGCACCTTTAAGAATGGGCTATTTTCATATATTACTGATATTGAATGCATATTTTTATTTTTATCCTGAAGTAATATTGTATAAATTTTTGCATCATTTCTAGCGTTTGTTAATTCAGTTGGAATAACGTCTGTATTTAATTCAAATCCAACAACACCTGATTGAGGTAATATTAACCCTCCCTCAACAATAGTACTATTCATCATTTTCAATGTACTATGATTGGCAGAATACGTGATTGGATATGCTGTTTCTAGAATTTTATAGGAAAGTTTTTGACCTGATGCTATAGGAAATTTAAAAAAAAATTGTATGGCTCAGGCATAAAGCCTTCTAAATCATAACGACATAGTGCAAATCCTTGCGTGCTGATAACACTCAGACTCAATAAAACAGCAAGCTTTAGTTTTTTCATGGTTTATCCTTATTTTTAAGTTTTAATTAATATTATTGAGTTTGATTAAAAAAACAACACTATGTGAAGTTGAAATGTTTAGTTTTGTTAATCAACAAAATGGACGAGAAGATTGGTTTTTGGATTGAGTAAATTTGTTATAGTTATTGAGTCGTGAAAATGATTTGAATAGGAAAATGAGTCATATGCAATTTGTTCAAGGATTACCTCAAGGTGTATATGCAGGCCAGACACATATACATCACCCAAAGGCTTTGCCATCTGTACAGCCTGAGCTTGAAGGTTTTAATTTGGCATTGCATGTAAATGACGATCCTCAACGGGTACAACAACACCGTATGATTTTATTGGATGAGTTTGCAGAATTGGGTGTTAGTAAAATTACATGGATGACGCAAACCCACAGCACAATATGTCATACCATCAATGAAGAAATGACATTTACTGCATTGGAGGGGGATGGCTTGGTCACACAGACTCAGGGGCATGCCTTGATGATGATGACTGCTGATTGCTTACCCGTTGTTTTAGGCAATGCCGCGGGTACTGAGGTTGCCAATCTACATGCAGGTTGGCGCGGTTTAGCAGGAGGGATAATTGAAAATACCATTGCCAATATGAAGTCTCCACCTACTTGGGCTTGGTTGGGAGCAGCAATCAGCCAGCCTTGTTTTGAAATTGGCGCAGAAGTCAAAGCTGCTTTTTATTCTAAATATGCTGAACTAGACACTGCATTTATAGAGGGTGAGCAAGCAGGTAAGCACTATGCGGATTTGTATGCGATTGCGCGTTATATTCTTAAACAACATGGGGTGAATGTGGTTACAGGAGGAGATCAGTGTTCTTATCGTCAAGATCAGGATTTCTATTCTTATCGTCGCCATGCAAAAACAGGGCGTATGGCTACTTTTGTATTTATTCGGAATTAAATCTTTATTTTTAAATAGATTTATCGTTGTTTTAAGCGTTATGTTATAGGTTTTCTGAACATTACAAGAATTGTTTAAAAATGAATTGATGTTAAACTTGACCAAATTTGTTTGTTTTCAATTGATATGTCTTTATCTGCTAAATCTATCGCGATCGTTTACCACAGTCCATTTGGTCATACTGCAAAAGTTGCGAATTATATTGCACAAGGTGCAGAGAAGATCGGTGTAACTGTTCATCAAATGGATATTGAGCATATTGATTGGGATATTTTAGATCAAGCGAATGCCATAATTTTTGGCTCACCGACCTATATGGGAAGTGTTACAGGTCCATTTAAAATGTTTATGGACTCTACATCTAAACGTTGGAAAAATCGTGATTGGCAGGGCAAACTAGCTGCTGCATTTACCAATTCAGGTGGTTTAAGTGGCGATAAGCTATCTGTACTGCAACAGATTAATATCTTTGCAATGCAGCATGGTATGTTATGGTCTGGACTCCCTTTAATGCCTACAGGTGTTAAACCCACAGATTTAAACCGTATGGCGGGTTATTTAGGGTTAATGACACAATCAGATAATGCACCTGTTGAAATTACACCGCCTTCTGGTGACTTGCAAACCGCAACATGGTTTGGAGAGTATATTGCGTT
>JAHQCQ010013575.1:207386-250028 GCA_023539305.1 Ilex asprella
GAGAGTATATTGCGTTACTCATAAATAAAATTACGCCGTAGTTGTTCATTGGTATTCGATAAAAGAATGGAAAATAGAATAAATAAAAAATTTTATAATAGGCTTTTTTGATAAGCCATTTTTTAACTATAGATCAATATAAAAGTCCCACATCTTAGTCTTCTCCCAACGGGAGAAGCAACTTTAAATACCAATATAATTCAATCAATATGATTATTTTTTGCATTCATGGAAAGGTATTATGCACTGGTGGTTTATGATCTGCTTTGGACGGATTATTGTGATACTATTAAGTATAAATATACAATTGTTAAAATTAGTTACATAAAATAATATAAGTAAAACCCTTAAAAATATCGTAAAAATAATATTTTTATGTATAAAAATTATATACTTGTAATAATAATTTATTAAACTGAATTTTAGTATAACTTTTACCCATAATAAAATATGAGAAGATTATGTGGGTATAAAAATAGAGTGATTGATAAGGAAATCATTAAAGTTATAACGGTATCTCTGGCACGACTAGTATAGGGCTTACTCTTCAGCGCGATGAGCGCTTGGATCGTGGTTGACCTTATGAGTGTGTAAGCCGTTAGAAATTAATGTTCGCGGGCTAGATGCATGTTGACTTCCTATAAGCGGATTGGGATGTATAAAGCTGCCAACTTTGAAAAAAGTTGTAACGAAGGGGCTAATAAAAATCTGAAGGCTCACTTGGGGAGAATATAGTAGCGATTCTGTTGATAGTGTGCGAGATGAATTTGACGGCTCTGTTGATTAGGGAGAAAACATGATTTCCACTAAGGATTTTTCAAAGCGTTTTGTTGGCTATAATATCGTTGATTGTGAGGTAAGAAGGCGTAATTTTTTTTATTTCATTGCCCGCGAAGATTATACGAAGTGGACGGACTGGAAAGAAACTGGAGATCACCCAAGCGAGCGGTCTCTTTACAAGAAAATAATAACTTTCACTCTTTCTGAAGCCCCTAAAAAACAATGGGGGCATGGCCTGTTGAAGGGTTTTTCCAGGCTGACTTCAAGTGTGGCATTCCAACCGAAAGAGCAGCTTATCGTGGGATCTCTGAGTGGGCAGATATATGTTATCGGTTCAGGAGAGCACGAAATTCAAGGCGAGATTAAGTCGGATTTGCGAGGATCGCTAAATAGTCTTAGAACAATCGAAGGTAGCGTGTATCTGGCTGGTAGTGGCAGAGTTTCTGGAATTCGAAGAGGGAAGGACGACTGGCAGTGGATTAGTCGCGATACGCCATACGACCAGAAAACCGAACTGTACACTGCAGGATTCGACGTCATGGATGGATTTTCTAGCAATGATATCTATGCGGCCGGCGGGGATGGGGATGTCTGGCATTACGACGGAAAATCTTGGAGGCGCATAGATTTTCCCAGTAACTTGACTATTGGGACCATGTGCTGCGGCGCTGACGGAAAAGTCTACATCAGTGGATATGAAGGTTTGTCTTTCGTTGGTCGCGGTGATGACTGGAAGCCGGTAAAGCGGCGGGAAATCATTCCATTGGGATTCAAAGACATCGTCTGGTACGAGGACCGTGTCTGGTGTACCAATGACATCGGCGTGTGGTGGATTGTCAATGACGAGATCGTCTCCGCCAGTATTCCCGCCTTTGCCAAAGTCAGCTCTGGAAACTTGTCTGCCAGAGATGGCGTCCTGTTGCTGGCTGGCTTTTATGGGGCTGCCTATCTGGAAAATGGTCAATGGAACGAGATTTTCACCCATAGCGAGATGGTCGACCGCTGCAAAGCCGAAGGCCTGTATGACGGCGTGCTCAAAGCCCGTTGGCATGAGTTCAAGGATTAAGCATGGAATGCTTTGCGCATTCGCAGAAATCAGCTAGATGAGTACTACAAAAGTGTAAAGGGAAAAATGCCTCAGCAAATCCAGAAGAGCAGGCAAGATCCGAAAAGATATCCTCAGATGGTAGTGTAGAAATGGACTAAATAATTATGGAAACGATTAATTTCAGCAAAGAGCTCTTGGGTTTTAATATCGTTGATTGTGTCGTCAGAAGTAGGGATAAGTTCTATTTCCTTGCTCGTGAGAACTATACGCAGTGGACGGACTGGAAAGATGTTGGTCGTTATCCAGATGACACTGCCTTGGAGCTTAGAGTTATCTCCTATTTTAGCTCAAAACCTATTGGTTCTCAGTGGGGGCATGCAATTTTAAATGGGTTTGATCTTGCAAGTGCTGCTGTGGCGATAAATCCAAAAGAGCAACTGGTCGTGAGTTCAATCAGCGGTCAGCTCTATGCCGTTGGAAGTGGTGAGGCAGGCATGGAAGATAGTATTTCCAGTCAATCTCGTGGTGGTATTTTTCGACTAAAAACTGTATCAGACACATTGTACGCAGCTGGAGGAATGCGAACTTTTGGCTTTCGCGAGCAAAAAAACCAATGGCATTGGCATAACAAAAATATTCCATTGACTGAGGAGGACGAATCCGGGTGGCCGGGATTTAGGGATTTGGACGGATTTTCTAAAGCAGATATATATGCTGTTGGTGGATACGGTGATGTATGGAGCTTTAACGGACACGCGTGGCGCCAGGTCGATTTTCCAAGCAATCTCTTCATAAAAACAGTCTGCTGCGGTGGTGATGGCCGCGTTTACATCAGTGGTTACGAAGGCCAGACCTTTGTAGGTCGAGGTGACATCTGGAAGAAGGTAGCAAGCAAGGAACTCATCACCCTCGCGTTTAAAGATATGGTCTGGTACGAAGACCGTGTCTGGTGTGCCAACGACAGCGGTGTGTGGTGGATTATCAAGGACGAGATTGTCCGCGCTGATATCCCCGCCTTTGCCAAAGTCAGTTCTGGACACTTGTCTGCCCGCGATGGCGTCCTGCTGCTGGGCGGTTTTTATGGCGCCACGTTCCTTGAAAACGGTCAATGGCACGAGATTTTCAGCTACGACGAGATGGTTGACCGCTGCAAGGCCGAAGGCCTGTACGACGGCGTGCTGCAAGCCCGCTGGCATGAGTTCAAGGACTGACCCTCAGAATGCCCAACACGCTCTCCCAGCAGCGGCGAGCATATTGCTACGACAAGCGTTCCATCATGGAGTCCACAGCATAGGCAATTTAAATTTAGGAAATGTTCCATTACTGAATACTAAAGTAAATATGAACTTAGTTAATCTAAAACAGATAAATTAAGATTTGTTTCTAACGGTTATGGGAATCTAAAATGTTAAATCCCTAAGAGAAAGGAAATCTACAGATGGAGGTTTTTTTTATTGTTTATGTAAGAGATAAGCTCTATCTCACTTTCAAATAATACACCTGTTGAAATTACACCACCCTCTGGTGACTTGCAAACCGCAACATGGTTTGGAGAGTATATTGCGTTACTCATAAATAAAATTACGCCGTAGTTGTTCGGTGTAATTACATAAAAAAACAAAAAACATCATAAATAAAAAGCCTTTAGAATCATTGTAAAAGTTGAATTATTGAGTGAAATGTTTTGTTAATTGAAGGCTAAACTGTGTTTTGCCTTTTTTTTATTGTCGTTTTCATATAATTTTTACCAATAAGAAAAAATCTTAGAAGATGATATGGATATTAAAGATAGAAAAACAATTAAAATCATAAGGATGTTTTTAACTTATGGTCTGTTGTTTTCTCCAGTTTATTGTTTTGCAAACTCTTTTCAATCTGAAGGATTAACTGAATTAAATGACGCTGAGCTTTCTAAAGTTAGTGGTCAAGCCCTGATGAGTTTGAGTTATATTGCACCTAATGATTCAGTCAATAAAATGCAAGGGCAAGGTATCGGTTTTTATAAACTTGGACTCGAAGCTGATCTTGAATTAAATGCCAATATTAAAAAATTGCAGCTCGGTTGTGGTGGGGTAAATGGGGCGGGCGGTTGTGACATTGATATTGATAATTTGAGTCTTTCAGGTATAGCAGATACCCGAGAAGGACGTGTAGGTTCAAGTGCAAAATTGACCAATCCATTTATAGAGTTTGCGATAAAAAATCCCAATTCTGCGTCAACACGAGAAGTAGTTGGCCTACGATTAAGTGCTGAAAAAGCATTAGGTTTGTTAACAGCAGGTACTGAAAACTCAGATTTGCCAAATGGTATTAATAGCCTGAGTGGTGCTTTAAAAATTAAAGCAACAACAGGCAGTGCAAATACGACTGCACGGAATTTACAATATGCTGATACAAATATGTCTATTAAAGGGAACATTAAATTAGGTATTCTTCCGACAGCAAGTTTTCAGACAAATGACTATAATTTAGGATTGCAATCGACTGGCGCTACATTGGCTGTTAATGGGAAAACTTTATACGGCAATCGCATGACGAGTGCTCTTTTGACTGGAACAGCTAAAATTGATGAACTATTTTTTAGAGGTTCAATTAAACCAATTCTTGCAGGTATAGATTTATCATTTTTAACATTGAATGCGAGTGGTAGCATATCGGGTTTAACTGCAAATTTAGATATTAATCAAAGCTTGGGATATATTCATAAGCTACAATTGAATAATCCATTTTCTTTATCATTACAACAACAGTCTGTGTGGTGGCCAAATGCTGAAATTGCTGCTCAAAGAGGATGGTGGTTAGCGATTGAAGATGAAATTGATATTGGTAAAGTCACGCCATCAAATACGATTGACGTAACCAATGATGTTTTAAAACAAGTTGTACCAAGTTTAAATGAATATCTTGCTAAATCTGAGAATACTGTGAAATGTCCAGGTTTAATTGGCTTATCTTGTATTGCGAGTGAGGTGGCAATTGGGCAAATTAATTTATCAGGTTCAAATCCACTATATTTCCCGATTAATGATTTGAAATTGGCGACTCAAGATTTTGCGCCTAACTGTTATGGCAATCTAAAATTCTGTTAAATCTTTGAGACTAAAGAAAACCTCCAGATTGAGGTTTTTTATTGGGTATAGCTTGATATGCGTTATATCGCAGGAGTCAATAATCCACTTGTTGAAAACGTATTATGCATTGGTGATTTATGTTCTGTTTTTGGCGGATTATTATGGTATTATTAAGTATAAATATACAATTGTTAAAATTAGTTACATAAAGTAATATAAGTAAAAAATCCTTTAGAATCATTGTGGGAGTGATGTTGAATTATATAAAAATTATAAAATATAAATATTTACGACGAAGTGTTATTCTATTTATTTAACACTTAGTATATTTTTTATCCATAATAAGATCTGAGAAGATGGTATGGATATCAAAAAAAACCGAGCAATTGATAAGAAAATCATTAAAATTGCAAAACTGGCTTTCATTTGTACAGGATTGTTTTCTTCAATCCATAGTTTTGCAAGCACTCTACATTCTGAGAGTTTAATGCAATTAAATGATGCTGAACTTTCGGATGTGAGTGGCCAGGCACTGATGAGCTTGAGTTATATTGCGCCTAATGACTCAATCAATAACATGCAAGGACAGGATGTCGGTTTCTATAAACTTGGACTGGAAGCTGAGCTTGACCTAAATGCCAATATTAAAAAATTACAACTGGGTTGTGGTGGGGTAAATGGGGCAGGCGGTTGCGACATTGATATTGATAATTTAAGTCTTTCGGGTATAGCCGATACCCGCGAAGGACGTGTAGGTTCAAGTGCAAAATTAACCAATCCCTTTGTAGAATTTGCGATAAAAAATCCCAATTCTGCGTCAACACGAGAAGTGGTTGGTTTACGCTTAAGTGCTGAAAAAGTTTTAGGCTTATTAACCACAGGAATAGAGAACTCCGATCTACCTAATGGAATAAATAGTTTAAGTGGGGCAATTAAAATTAAGGCGACCACAGGAACGGGATTTACAGCTCCAAGAGCGATGAGCTTTAATGATACAGGAATGGTTATGAGTGGCCGAATTAGAATAGGTTTTGTTGCACCAACTTTTACTACAAATAACTATAATTTACAGTTGCAATCAACTAAAGCTAATTTATTGATCAATGGTACAACCTTAACAGGTACACGTTTAACTTCTGCAAAACTCACAGGCACTGCATTGATCGATAATTTAAACTTTGGTGGAAATATTACTGCAAGGGTAAATCTACCATTAGTATCATTGGTTCCTTTGAGTATTAATTCAAATGGCTATATATCAGGCTTAAGGGCTGACTTAGATATTGAACAAGATCTTGGATATATTCATAAATTCCCTTTAAACAATCCATTTTCTTTATCACTACAGTCGACTCAAGTTCACTGGCCTGGTGCTGAATACACCTCGAATCGTGGATGGTGGTTAGCCATAGAAGATGAAATTGATATTGGTCAAGTTGTACCTAAAAATCAGATTGATGTAACCAATGATATTCTTAAACAAGTTGTACCCAGTATTAACAATTATTTGACAAATAATCCACCGACTTGTCAGTTAATAGTTGGGTGTATAGCACTTGGTCTGAATATTGGTGAAGTTAATTTATCATCGGCAAAACCACTATATTTCCCAATTAAGGATTTACCCTTAGCAACTCAAGGATTTGCGCCTAACTGCTATGGCAATCTAAAATTCTGTTAAATCTTTAAGACTAAAGGAAGCCTCCAGATGGAGGTTTTTTTATTGCTTATGCAAGATTGAGTTTTATTACTTTGCCAATCATGATCACTGACAATAACCTCTTAGGTGACTTGTAAACCACATGATGTGCTGAAAAGTAGATTGTATGACTATTAAGTATAAATATATAATAATTAAAATTAGTTACATAAGTAAATATCAATAAAAAGTCTTTAGAATCATTGAGAAAGTAATCTTGGTTTGCATAATTGTTATAGTATTGAGATATTTAATTCACTTTTCTATTTGCTTTATTTGTATTTTAGTATATTTTTTATGCATAATAAAATGAGATTAGCTGATATGGATATCAACTATAATAGAATGATTGATAAGAAAATCATTAAAGTCGTAAAGAATGGTGTAATTTATGCTGGATTGTTTTCTTCAATGCATTGTTTTGCAAATTCTCTATACTTGGAGAGTTTAACTCAATTGAATGACTCTGAGCTTTCTGATGTTCATGGTCAGGCACTGATGAGCTTGGATTATATTGCGCCAAATGACTCAGTCAATAAGATGCAAGGGCAAGGCGTCGGTTTTTATAAACTTGGACTTGAGGCCGAGCTTGAATTGAATGCCAACATTAAAAAGTTACAGCTCGGTTGTGGTGGGGTAAACGGGGCGGGTGGTTGCGACATTGATATTGATAATTTGAGTCTTTCAGGTTTGGCTGATACGCGTGAAGGGCGTGTGGGTTCAAGTGCAAAATTAACCAACCCATTTGTAGAATTTGCCATAAAAAATCCCAATTCTGCTGCAACAAGAGAGGTTGTTGGCCTACGTTTAAGTGCTGAAAAAGTTTTGGGAATGTTGACCGCAGGTACTGAAAATACAGGTTCGCCAAACGGAATTAATAGTCTCAGTGGTTATATGAAAATTAAAGATACTACTGGTACAGGCTATACTCAGGCACGTGATATGTCTTATTCAGACACAGGTAAAACTATTGATGCAAATATTAATGCTCAGATTTGTGTAATTCTTTGCTTAAATATTCCTCTTGGGGTGAGGTCAAATAACTATAGTTTAAATTTAGATTCAGCTAAGGCTGATATTTTTATTAAGGGACAAACCATATCTGGCAATAGAATGAATAAGGTACTTTTAAATGGTTATGCAAATATTAATAGAATTAATTTTTCGGGTAATCTAGAAGCATCGTTGAATATTACAGCTGGCTTATTTAAGCTTCAAAAAACGGTTGATGGTAATATTACGGGGTTAAAAGCGAATGTGTCTGTTGATCAAAATTTAGGTTATATCCATAAAATTAATTTAAATAACCCTTTTTCATTATCTCTGCAAAATCAAAATGTATGGTGGCCAGGAGCTGAAGTTGCTGCGCAAAGAGGCTGGTGGATGGCATTTGAAGATTCTATTGATATTGGAGATGTTACACCTAGTCAAAAAATTATTATTACCAATGATGTACTTAAACAAGTGGTAGATCCGATTAGTAATTACTTAACATCAAATCCGATTCCATGTAGTGGATTGGGTGGGTGTTTGGGTGGTTATTTGGGTATTGGAAATGTCAACTTACCGAATACATCAGTAAACTTTCCGTTAAAAGATCTACAACTTAAAAATCAAGACTTTGCTCCCAATTGCTATGGTTCGTTAAAATTCTGTTAAAAAGATGTTTAAAAGAAAAAACCTCCATTTCGGAGGTTTTTCGTATATCAAATAGATTATTTATGCATGATTCGTGATTTATCACGCTGCCAATCGCGATCTTTTTCAGTGGCACGTTTGTCATGTAACTGCTTACCTTTTACCAAAGCAATCTCAAGTTTAGCCAAATGACCTTTCCAGTAACACGCCAAAGGTACGCAGGTATAACCTTTTTGATTGACAGCACCCAGTAGCTTTTCAAGCTCACGGCGCGAGAGCAACAGTTTACGGGTACGTGTCGCTTCAGGGACTACGTGCGTAGATGCTGAAAGTAAAGGTTGAATTTGAGCACCGAAGAGAAATGCTTCATTATTTTTAAAGGTAATATAGCTTTCAGTAATGGTCATCCGCCCAGCACGTAATGACTTGACTTCCCAACCTTGTAAAGAAAGCCCAGCTTCAAATTTTTCTTCAATAAAATAATCGTGGCGTGCACGTTTATTTTGTGCAATCGTCCCACTATTATTTTTTTTAATAACAATCTTATTCATTATAACCTTTTGAATAACTGAAAATAATTAAACGATCGTGAATAAGTTACCCGTTTGATTACCCGTTTTGAAATATTCACTAAAAACAGGTTTATATAAAAAAGCCCGCTATATGCAGGCTACTATAACATTTTTAGGCTTATATTTTTCAACTTCTTGTTTCACTGTTGATTCATACCAAAAAACTTCTTTATCACTTATTTTTATCGGTTCAGGCACATCACCTTGTTTTACCATGTTGTAGAACTTTGTTCTCCCGACCGATAAGAGCTTCATAAATTCAGAAGCCCTGACACGACGATCAATTTCCATCAACCTTCCTCCTTTTCTTCTTTCATAAAACAAATCCAATGGGTATTGGCTCGTTTTCCGCTTATGTGGCCAAACACTGGTTTTTGATTTGTTAGTTCTAAAATTTCACTGACTTTGATTTGAGTTTCATTCCATTTGAAAATTAAAACTCCATCTGTGGCCAAAACACGAAAACACTCATTAAAGCCTTTGCGTAAATCTTCACGCCAATTTTGATTTAGTTTTCCATACTTCATGGCCAACCAAGATTTCTTACCTGCACGAATCAAATGTGGTGGGTCAAACACCACTAATTTGAATTGGCCACAATCAAATGGCATGTTTCGAAAATCCATCTCAATATCTGGATTAACTTCAAGTGAGCGACCATCAGACAAAATATGATTTTCAGATCTAATGTCCGCGAAAATTACATTCGGGTTTTTGCCATCAAAGTGAAACATTTTAGATCCGCAGCAGGGGTCAAGTATTTTGGCAGCCATGACTTTGCTCCTCACCAAGTTTTATTGCGCCTTCTTCAGGAAGCTCTGAATAATAAGCATAGTAGCCTTGACCACCATGACCATCTTCAAACCACTCAATAGTCATTTCAGTTGCCATTTGATCTTCATCACCTTCGCCATCAGGTGCACCAAACTGGAATGCTTCTAAAAGTTCTGAACAAGTAAGAGTTACGACTCTTCTAGGCTTATTTAGTTCCTCAAACATCCGCTCAACAATTTCAGTGAAAGAAGAACCTTCCATATTTCGATCAGCCGCGAATTTGCAAAGCTTATGAATCGTTTTCAATCCTTCAATTTCGATGATTTCAGGGTTAGTCATGACTTTGCTCCTGTGCTTCGGTTGAGTAACAAATGTCAGGTTCAGCAGTTAGAACAAATTCTTTTTTACAGGAATTACAAACAACATCTTCCCACTCACCCAGAACATCATCCTCATGAACATTGACTTCATCTTTATTCATTCCATGCTCACAGTATGGGCAATAAAAATCTTTCATGCCTTTTGCTCCTGTGCTTCGATTATCTCGCTGTAAAACTTTCCTAAATCAAAGTCATCACAGGCAATATAAGAATCTCCATCCTCATTAGTGCTTATAAAATTGTCAGTCATAAAGTCCCAAAGATGATCATTCAATTCATCTGAAAGTTTCTTCGGCACCAAAACAAACCCTTCAGGGGTGGCTTTGGCTAACTTTGCTCTAAGTCGATCAATTTCATTTGCTGCATAGTGACAAATTAGACGTACATCATTTTCATTGTAATCATCAATGTGGGAAGTAATTAAATGACTAATTTCAGTGCCTTGGTGGCTATCACCACTAAACACCCAAACTGCATCATCTTCTTGCTCAAAACGTAAATCTGATCCTTCAGGGGTGGCTTTGGCCGATTGCCACAAATCCCACATTTGACGCGTTTGGTGTTTGTTAAACATAACTCTGTTATTTTTAATGCTTAAATAATCAAAAATTTGATCATCTGTAAGCGTTAACAGAAGGTTGTCATAAACAAATGTACCTCTAAATTCAGTTTTAAATCTTTCAATCTCAGCCTTCAATGTTTCTATTTCTTTAATATCCATCTCATCACCTATGTGCAAAACCTTGCGCAAAATCCTATTTTTTGATGATAATGCGCAGATTTTTGCTTGAATTTAATTAGTCGTTTTGAAAGTCATTAAGTGAAAACTTCCATTTGTCTATTTGACCGTTTTCATTAATATTCATGATGATGTAATCACCATATCCACGTTCAGCAGGTGACAGTGTGTTTGGAACATACCCCTCTTCTTGAGATGAAATTACATAATTACTTTCATCCAATAATTCCCAACCACAACAATCTGCTACTTTGTAATGAATGCTTGCAGTCTTGCCAATTTCCCAGTTTTGTATAATGCCTGTAGTAATATCAATTTTAGGGCACCACATTTCGCCTTGTTTACAAGGGATATTCTCACCGTTTTCATCATCTTCTACGCCATTGATTGTTGAATCTTCCCAGTAGCGAACATGCGCTTTCACAAGTAAATATTTAATTTCCATCACAACCACCACGCCATTTGCCAAAGTTGAAAGTAAAGTTTTAGGAGGGTCATGCTGCGAGCTCCCACTTAAATCCGCGCTTATCAAGCAACTCGCAAAGCATGTCTTGAGCAACACGTGTTTTATTAAGAAGTTGCTTTTCACGCTTAGCATCACGTTCGCGGAATAACGTTGTGATTCGAAGTTCAGGAGCGATATGACCAACAATGTGCCAGTCTTCAGGTTCATGCTTTTTGATTAAATGACTTGGTGTGTCTACCAAGCCAAAAACCAAGCCTGAATTGCCAATATCCCAAAGGTGCATGTATGTATCTAGTTGCCATTCATACAGCTTTTTCTGACCTTCTTTTATCGTTAAAGGAAAGGTGTCTTTTGAGTAAGAGGACTTAACATCTAAAATTAAATCTTCTTCAATTTCGCAAATATCACACTCACCAGTGAACAAATCAGAAGTTTTACGAACCTTATTTTTGACATAAAAATTGCCAGAAACTTGGTTGTAAAGTGCAATTGTTTGATCTTCTACAACTCGACCTTTTTCAATTTCAAAGGTATTGAGATTGGGTTTCCATCCAAGCATGATTTGCTTTTCAAGCTCATAGATGTGAGTTAAAGCACCATCAGCCAATGTATCTTTTTCAGGGTAAGACATAAGCTTACCCACACTTGAAGCTCTAAACTGAATCATGATCAAGCACCTCAGTTTGAGCGCGAACATAGTGTTCTTGCTCGTCTGTGATTTTGTAGTGAGCTTTTAATGCTTCAAGATCACCTTGACCAGCTTTGATTTTGGTTATGGCTTTTTCAACTTGCGCGTCAGTTAGAGTAGGGCGAGAATCAGTCACTTTGGTTTCTTGAACAACATCATTACCAACAGTTATGATTCTCCCTTCCATTTCTTCTTTGGTGTACTCGTCACCAATTTCTTCAGGAAAGGCCTTACGGAGTGCACCAGCTTCAGCGCATTTTGACAATTGACCACGCTTGCGCTTTGTCCACATAGAATTTAGGCCACCGCCTTTTACTGTCGCACATGCTTCTTCAAAATATTCTGTGTGAGAGAATGCGACCTTTTCGCCATGGATCATGCGATAAACAGTAACAGTACAGAACTCAGGAACAGTGTGAGAAATCCCACCAAAATTAATATCTACCATTGGTCCAAACACTGGCGCTTCAATTCCTGCGTAACTGTTTGATCGAGAAGCAGTAATACGGTGTTCTGTAATTGATGGCATGATAATGTCACGCCATTCAGTGTTTCCTGTTTTAGAATCCTTCACATTCATTGGTACGATGTGACAAGGCTTTTTCATAATGTCGAGATTACGCGCTTTCGCATATTCAACTGCCATGACTATTGATTCAGGTTTCGCACCAGGAAAGATTGATGAGGTTAGGGCAGACCACATAGCCTGATCAACATCGTAATCTTTAAGCGAAACACCTAATTGATTTTCAACTTGAGCAACTGCATTCATCTTCTAATCCTCAAAACTTGATTGATACGTGTGGCACTTCACCTTTGTGAATCGCCTGTAAAATTTGTTTGCCTAATTCTTCTGAGACACCAAGCTTCACAAGACCTTGGAGTGCTTCATTACAGATTTTCTTTTTATGAGTTTTGTTCGCTTCACGTGCTTGCTGTTCTTTAAGTTCAGCATCAGCCTTTGCTTTAGCTTCTTGCTCGATGCGTAAGCGCTCAGCTTCAACAGCCTTTTGACGATCAATTTCAGCTTGCTTTTCACGCTCAATAGCCTGTTGCTTTAATTGCTGTTCGCGCAATTCGGCTTGTTCTTTTTCAAGCTTTAAGCGAGCTTCACGCTGTTCTGCTTCAAGCTTTTCTTGCTCGGCTCTTTTGCGATCTGCAAGTGCTTTTGCTTCAGCTTCAACACGTGCTTTGTCCGCAGCTTCACGTGCAATTTTTTCGTCACGTTCTTTCTGCTGGCGCTCGATATCCGCTTGACGTAAGCGTTCCAATTCAGCGCGTTCAGCCTCAAGCGATTGGGTTTCAGAAAGGGCATTTCGCAAAGTTTCTAGTGTTTCGAGCTTTGCTAATTTCGCTTGCTCTTCATACTCTTCGAATGAAGAATCAATTACTTGATCATTAAGTGTTGCGATAGCGCCCTCAATCATTGAAGAATTTGCTGTGATTAAGGAATTGTTATTTGCAAAATTCTTAATTGCTTCAATTGCACCTTCATGCTTCGCCACACGATCTTTTTCCGCATTTTCAAAATCGGTCAATGGCTTGCGGATTTCCTCTTGTAGTAAATCCATGTTGTCACGCCAAAATTTACGATCAGCATCAATCATGCCTGATTGCTTTTTAATTTCAGCAACCATTTCTTTACCGTAGTTATCTACAGTGGTTTTAGTGCGAGCAAGGTTGTAAGCGAATGACTTAAGTGCATCACGCTCTTTTTTAACGCTCATGTCAAAGATTACAGAGCGAGCTTCTGTTGCAATTTTTTCGAAAAGAGATTTAGTTCCATTTTCAGTTTGGAATGCAGAAACAATTACATTTTGTTCTAATACTTGTAATTCCATTATACTGTAACCCCTTTCAATTCATTAACTTTTTCTTCTTCAAAATGCGCTTTAAGCATTTCATTAAGTGCGTAAACTTGACTATTTGTCAGTGCAAATTGAAGTCCTTGAGCTGCGAAAATATCGTCATAATCTTCAACAATAGGGCGGTGCCAAGTCGCTACTTCAAGCAAGTCATAATCCACATCAACATCATTTTGCGGATCACTAGTATTGTTCCAAGCAAGTGAACTTGTTGTCTGATTTGCTTCAACTACAGCAGACACATAACAAGCACTGTAGTTCGGTACAATTAATGAGAAATAAACTTTTGAGTCTTGAATAACAAACTCATCAGCAACTACAAGATTTTGAAATGTAGGCGCTTCAGGAGCGTAATTAGAAAGCATATTCATTAGGCATATACTCCCAAGTTAAAACCTATCGTTGAGTGATTGTTTTTTTGAATCGGTTCTTTTATCGAATCTTGGTATTGAACACCCAAGTTGTGCGCTAAAAGATTTCCTGATCCTTTTGTGTAGACAATCCCAATTTCGCCATTTAGATGGAATCTTAAAGCTTCATCTTGAGCAGGCTTGCTAGATATGTCCGCACCTTTATGAACTAGAAATTCAACAAAATCATGAAAATGAGATTTACTTGATAAAACTTTACGCTGTGCATACTGACGGTTAGAGCCATAACGCTTTTTTAGTACATCCCATTCATTAAGTGGTTTAGAAAGCATATTCATTGTTGTGGCTCCTTATTCTTCAAAGCATTCTTTGCTCGATTTGCTTCCGAATATTCAGAACCAAGTATTTCAACTCCAACCTTTAGATCGATACTTGTCTCAATATAGAAGGCACCTTGATATTCAAAACATTTGAACGAACTAAAAAAGAAACCAGAACCATCCAAGCCAAGTGTTGAATAAAATGAGTTTTTATCTACACGCTTAACTTGTGAAAAATACTTAGAGTACAGCTCATCCCATTTTGATTTTTCAGCGTCAAATTCGCTTTGGAGGTTTTTCTTTAAAGGCTTTGCGCGAATCCAAGAATGCCCATATTGACGTTCAGGTTTAGTCCAAATTTCACGATTAACTTTAGAGTTATCTTTGAATTTAATCCCAAAGAACCATATAGAGTCAGAGTCTTGAAGAATCACAGGATCAGCTGCATATTCATCTGCAAATAGTTGAGCGTTTTCACGAAGATCTAAACGATCTGCTTCAAGCTTATTGTAGGCATCTAGCGCTACTTGATTGATGACTTTGTAAAACATCACTCACCCCCTTACCAAAGCGATATAAGCAACACCGCCAAATGAGAAAAAGATGACTGTTCCTAGAACAAAGCTTTGAACCTTGCTCCAAAACCAACGATTCGAAATCTGTTCGATCGTCAGTAGACGTTGTGGTTTTTTGTGTGACATAATTACCTCGTACTGAGTACAAGCCCACTTGTGATTTGCCGTCTAAGTGGGCTTTTGTTTGTGTATGAGATAAATATAAGAAAACTTAGTTTTATTGTCAAGAATTATTCTAAGAAAACTTATATTTTTTTAGAAACTTATTTTATTTATGCTTTAATAGACAAAAGAAAACCCACGCTGGGTGGGTTAGATGGAGTTAGATTTTCTATTTAATGTCTTTAAGAGATCTAAGAATATACTTAGGTTTACTAGTTCCAATAGTTATAACAGTAAATTTAGCTGTTACTGGTTTCAGTAGCCACTGAACATTAATTGATTCAGGATCTTGAATATCCTTACTCATCTTGCCTTTTATCAAGTCATTATCAATCTTAGTTCTAAATTCAAAGCTTCTACTGTCTGGCAAAGTTCCTCGAAAAGACCCCTCATATAAAACCTCAACTTCATGGATATTTTCATCATCTAAACGATCAATAGATCTCTTAAGTTGTTGATCATCGGAAAAACGGAAAAATTTATTATTAAATTCCAGACCGCATTTTGCATTTTGTTCAGATAAAAAACTAAGAAAATCATGAATTTTACTAACTGCCCTAGGGTGTATTTCCTCAATTAAATCGTTCAATTGGTCGTCCGTGCCTTGTGCTGATACTTCAAGCACATCCCTGATCCCATCAATTGCTTTCTCAACAACTGATTGTTCTGGGCATAAGTCGTAATTATCAACTCTAGGTAGTTGAAACTCAAAACCAAATGATCCAATAGCGGTGCCTGTAATCATTAATTGATTGGCATTGCTATTTGGTATTGGACCATTAAAATTAAAGGGTCCTGATAAGCCCGCTGAAACGGCTGCTACCGCATCTGAAAACAACTTAGTAGCTTTCGCAGCAAAATTGGCGGAAATAGCCTCACTACCTACCACAGGGCTCCCCCTGAATGTAAGCTTGGCTGATTTATTAATGTGATATGGATTTGTAGCATCAAGGCTTTTCTGTGCAGCCTTTAACCTATTCTCCAAACCAAGTCTATCGATTACATTTTCTTGAGGAATTTGATCTAGCAAGTTTTTTAAATGAAGAACTTCGGAGGAAAGATTCTTAAACATAAGAGCATTCATCATATATTTCCCCCTGTAAGATTATCTAATACTAATCGGTCTTCATCTGGTGATAATGGGATTTGTATAAATCCTTTCCACATATTATCACTTTTTCTGTGTGACCACATGCTGTACCAATATGTAATATCGTTAATGAAATATGGAGTTATCTTATCCCCCAATACAACAGGATATACATCAACCATATATTTAGATTTTGCAATAGATGAATCTAATAGGCCGTTGGTTTTGGGTAGAAATGTAATCTGGGTTTCATCTGGTGGTAAGTAAAAAAAAGTTACAACATCAATATCACTTGGAGGACGATTATCTGTAACTTCAACATCAGTAGTGAAGCTACCGTTTAGCCACTGAAAACCATTAATAACACCAACCTCATATAAATCTAAGCGATGTTTCAAAAAATTTTCTAAAATAATAATTCTTTCAGGTGTGTATGAAAATAGCCTTACAAAATCACTAACCTTTAAAAGATAAGGAGAGCGATTTCTATCCACACCATCAGGATCTAACACGGGTGGTATCACCCCGGTTGAATCAAATAGATTATCCGGTTTTAAATTCATCCCACACCCCTTACATTTTGCTTTTAACTTTCAAAGATTACGAACTAAATTCCTTAGTTGGGTTCGCAGATTTTTAAACTTATATTTCTTTATAATTTTCCAAAAACTCATCCACCCATCCTTGCGCCACTTCAAGATTGGTTATGTCAGTTAGTTTTAGATTTGTTTCTTCTGCTTCGTTAAAACCCTCAATAATGGCCTCAAAGATATTTGCTTCACTAATGACTTCTTGTGCAATTTCAGCAGGATCATAGCTTTGCTTTGCCTTTTTAAGTGATGCTATTTGTTTATCAATACCTGCGCCGATTTTAGCTAATGCTAGCTTGAAGTCTTGACGATTAATTGTTAGTGCAGTTTTTGATTTATTTAGTGTTGCGATCATAATATTCTCTTTTATATAAGAAATTTAATTTAATGAACTCACGCAAAGGCAGCCTTATTAACTCTTGCGCATCTTATTTCTGCGCTTTGATCTAAATACATATCTAATCGAGTCAACCACCTCTCCAACAAAAACACACTCTTCATCCAGCGGGATGATATTTGGTTTAAATTCAGGGTTTAGAGCCTGTAAATATCTTGAGTTATCAGTTTCGATAACCAGCCGTTTAAAAGTGGCCTCATCATGCTTTCTTACAACGATCACATCCCCTGACTGCATTTCATCATATTGCACTGTTGGATCAACAAGAATGTAATCCCCCTCATGAAATGTAGGGTAGTTACTTAATCCTTGAACTTTTAGATAAAAACATTCGTCACAATCATCAGGTAAAGGAAGCCATTCCTCGACCTGTGACATATCAACCGACTCTACGTTGGTAAACACGCCAGCCTGCACCCAAGAGAGAACTGGGGCCATTTTAGGTGAAACAGGCGCAACATTCCTTTCGCTTTTAAATTCACCACCCTTTCCAGTAAGAATATATTCAGTAGTAACGCCAAACTCATTCGCCATAGCTTCAAGTGATGCAGCCTTAGGTAAATAACTATCTTTTTCCCATTCAGTAACAGCAGGCGAGCTCACTCCGGCAACCTTAGCTAATTGCACTTGAGTTAATTTTTTCGAACGTCTAAGCGCACGTATGCGCTGACCAGCAGATTGTTTTTCCATATAAGTTATCTTACATATTGCTTTTATAAGTTTTCTTTGATTAAATACTAAGAAATCTTATTTTAAGGTGTTAGTGATGACCAAACATGAAGCATTGAAGTTGCTTGGGGTTAATGGTGTTGAGCTGGCTAAGCTTTTAGGTGTTGAACCATCAGCAGTTTATCAATGGCCAGAAAACAAAATCCCATTAGCTCGCGAATACCAAATCCGTGACTTAGCAAATGGAAAAGAACCAATTACACGCCACCAAGTGGCATAGGAAAAACCATGAGCCTTGAAAAAAAATCTACGCATGTGCGCTTATCTCCTGAGAATCACGAACGAGCAAAGGTTTTAGCTGAAATTAAAGGTAAAGACCTTGCTCAATATATGGCCTACCTGCTTGAAAAAGAAATTGCAGGTGAGTGGCATGTACTTAATTTACAAGCAAAATCGTTCGAGCGCTTGGGAGTATCAGCTTTGTTAAGGGATTTAAGTACAGAGGTCGAATTTCGAGAGGGATCCGAAGGGATTCACGGGGATTTAGACATTAAAAAAGCCTGATTTGCGAGATCAGGCTTCGTGTAATTCACCGCGTATTCAATAACCCCCTAAAGAATCATGGAGTATCGAATGAAAACAAATTTAGCACATGAACCACCAGAGCCGCAAGCAACCTATCGAGAAAGAATGATTGAGCAAAAAATCAGACTTCTTGAAGGTGCGCTCAAAGCAAATATGGAAAAGCCATGCTTAGACAATGCCATGGGTGTTGCCAAAGCTCGTTATGACCTTTTTGATTTTCTGCGAGGTGCTGTGTGAATACATCAATCTCAATGATTAAGCTGATTGAGGCTATGAACGATCAACCAATTGCGTTTAACAAACACTATGTTTTTATCGGGTGTGGAATTAATGGCGCACTAATGCTGTCGCAATTGGTGTACTGGACCGCACGTACTAAAAATTCTGATGGGTGGATCTATAAAACCCAACATGACTGGACTATGGAAACTGGTCTAACTCGCAAAGAACAGGAAAATGCCCGTAAAAAACTGAAAGACCTAAGTTTTTTAAAGGAAATGAAAAGGGGTGTACCTTGCAAGGTTTACTTCAAAGTTGAGCGTGAAAATCTATACAAAGCATTAATAGAATACTCTGAAAGCCTTGATTCATCACAGTATGCACCAAACGGGCAATCTAGTCTGAACGAAACGGGCGAACTAGTTGGCACCAAACGTACCAACAGTGTTGCACCAAACGGGCAATCTATTACAGAGAATACAACAGAGAATACTACAGATATTAATTTAGGCGCATCCGCACCTAAAGCACAAAAATTCTCTGCTAAAAAATTCTTATCTCAAAATGGAGTTTCAGAAGAAACAGCTCAAGAGTTTATTGATCTGAAAAACAAGAAACGTAAAACCATCACTGAGCGTGCTTTGAAAATCATTTTCAATCAAGCAAGCGAAGCACAACTTTCAAATGAACGTGTATTTCAGATCATTGTTTTACGTGGCTGGGAATCTTTCAAAGCAACTTGGGCATGGCATGAGACCAATAGTCAATTAGAGCAATTGGAAAATCCAAGAACTGCACATCCACAATCCAATCAACAAGAATCTCTAGAAGATTCATTTGTGGAGTTCTGATCATGTCAAACCTTCACAAGATGGAATTCGAACAAGCTGTACTAGCAACCTTGATGACTGTTGACAACAGCTACAACAGCCTTGAAGTAAAGCCGAGTGTTGAGGACTTTTACGCTACTCGTCACCAAGAAATTTTAAAGGCCATTGAAAACCTAAATATCCAAGGCAAGCCGTATGACGTGGTGATGGTTAAGGATTTACTTCAAGCCAACAACCAATTACATATCCTTGGTGGCGAGCAGTACTTGATGCAAATGATGCAAGAGGCACCAGCATCGTTTTACAACATTCCAAGCTACATCTTGAAGTTAAAGAAGCTTACCGAGTGCCGAAAAATTGAATCAGCTGGTAAGAAAATCATTGAGCTGGCTCAAAACACATTGACTGAAGACATGCCAATGAAAGCCCAAGAAATTGTGGCTGGTGTTGAGTCAGTGATTGCCACCGATACTCGTTACAACCTACAGGATTCAAGCGTTATGGCGTTTGAAGTACTGAACGAGAAGATCCAGCACAAGACCAACAAAACTGGTTTGGCTTATGGCGTAAATACAGGTTTACGTGACCTTGATGCAATGCTTGGAGATATAGAGCCAAGTCATTACATGGTAGTCGCTGGCGCACCAGGTGGCGGTAAAACAACAATGGCTCAGATGGTTTCACTCAATGCAGTTAAGCGGAACAACGCACCTACATTGTTTTTCTCAGGTGAAATGGCTCATTACGAAGTCACCAATCGAATTGTAAGTGCTTTGGGCAAGATCCCATTTGATCACATCAACAAGGGAAATATGACAAGTGATGATTATTCATCATGGGTTCATTTGACTGTCGATGTTTTCCCTCAATACAAGCTTGATATCGTTGATAAAACAGGTATCACAATTCAAGAAATCCGTGGAGAAATTAAGAAATCAATTGCAAAGCATGGACGAATCGGCTGTGTGATTGTTGATTACATCCAGTTGATGAGCGATCCATATTTCAAAGAACAATACGATGTTATTACCGCAGTTTCAAAAGGTTTGAAAAAGATTGCTAAGGATTTCAAGGTTCCAGTAATCGCTTTATCTCAACTCACAAAAGATGCCATTGGCAAAAAAATCACAATGTCTGATTTACGCGGATCAGGGCAAATCGCTCAGGATGCCGACAAAATTGTGATGCTCTATCCATGTCCAAATGCACAAGGCGTGATCGTTGCTGATGTTGTTAAAAACCGACAAGGCAAAAAAGGAGAGGTTCGTTTGAGTGATCGATTTGAGTATTGCCAGTTCGGAAATGTAGGCAGTGTTTTAGATGGTATTGAGAGCGGGTCAATGCAAGGGGAGCTGGTATGAATGCGGTTGAGTTTGTGAAAAAACACGGTTGGGAAGAAGCCAAGAAATTCTTGAATTTACCAAGTTACACGATAGACCAATTATTAATGCTCCAGTCTGGTCTGCGTTGCAATGAATTGCAAAAACTAGTCGATAGTTGGGAGTTAGTGGAGTCATGGGGAGGATTAGAAGATGCAAAACTATATGATTTATCTCCTTGTGAAAAAAAGCCTGAATCCGCAGGTTATAAGTTGAAAAAAGCCATTACTGACGTGGAACGAGTAGGGGGTGGGGTGTGAGAACAGGAACCAATAGCGAATCACTTTACATCAAAGATCGTTCGGCTTGGGATTTGTCAGAATTCTTGAGCAGTGGTGGTCAGATCGAACATGTGCCTTATGGCTTTTCAAATGAGGTTAAGCAAGAGTTCAATAAATCAAATGCTCAATCGCACATGAAACAAATAATGTGTGCAGCAATTGCAGAGGCTAAGGCTAAGAAAGAATCAAAACCTAAGCGAACTAAAACTGAAGCTGAGATTGAAGCAAAAAGACAGAGTGATAAAGAGCGCAAACGAATCAAAGACGCTCAATCACAGGCTGTAAGAAGAAAAGCTAAAGCTGAATTAAGCGCCGAACAGATTTCAATATTCAAAGAGTTTCATTCTAAGGCATCACATGGCGATATCGCATTGCTTGCAAGGTTGACAGGTGTTTCAGCAACAACATTGAAGTCAACCATGTATGGCGAAACTGTGATGAAAAAAGATCGATGGGATGGAGTTAAAAAGCATTTGCTGAGTTTTGACTATTCAATCAATGAAAGCGCAATCAAAGGAAGATTGAAGAAAGAAATCAACGAATTGGATCAAAAAGCATATCGAAAAGCTTATAGGGCTGAATGGCAAAAGGTACAGATAGCCAAGCTTAAACAGATGACAGAAAAGTATTGTGGAGTGGTGGCACTATGACAACTATAAACAACGATTTAAATGATTCTGAAACCAATCAAAAAGCAACTAATTGTATTGATTGCGGTAATTGCAAGAATTCAAAAGTTTCAAATGAATCTATCAAACAAATTGAATCAGACCACGTAACAGACATCCGCAATCACGTTTCGCCAAGTACAAAGGTGATCGATCATGGCTAATATCACAACAGAAATCACGCATTTGACTATTGAAGATTCACGATTTGGAGGTACTGAAGTTTCAGTGAAAATCCTAGATGGTAAAGATTTTGTATTAGCAAAAATTGATGAGTTGGAAATTGAAATAGAGCTGGGCATTGCATTGGCTTTATGTACTGAGTTGGCAGAGCAATTCAAATTTGGATTGGTGGATTTGGAGGCAGAACGTCATGGATAAGTGCAGAGCATTTGATGTTTGGTTAGATAAAAGATTGTGTGAGATGGAAGCAATTGGCTTAGATGAGGCTTTTTATGCTGGTCGGCAATCTCGACAGGCTGAGGTTGATGAAGCAAATGCAAAATCACAAATGTGTCGTGATGAAAAAACTCATGCAATTAATCGTTGGAGTCAGATTCGCAAAGAAGTTGAAGAGAAAGACAAGCGGATTGAATCAGCAATATCTGAACTTGAGTCTTTACATAATAAAAAGTGGGCTGAATGGAAAGAGCAAGCAGATATGCATTCTCAAGGTGAAGCAAATGCTTATGAACATGCAATGCAGATTTTAGAGAGAGCCCTGCGAGGTGAGCATGAATAATCAAGAATTAGCAAAAATTGGGTTGATGTTTATCAATTGGATTCAAGTGCATCGTGAATCAATTGATAGATTCCAAGATTTTGCAAACTGCTTTGAAGATGATGCAAATAAGCCAGTCCACAGCTTAAAAGAATTCAATAAAGCAATGGAGATTAACAAACAAGCATCTGAATTGAGCGCTGAGTCTAAAAAGAGGTACAACACCTTGCTTGAAGAAGTGGATCTATATCTTGCTAGTGAAAAGACTGAAATCAAGCGAGGTGAGCATGCAAATTCCTAAAGGGTGGCAAACGCAGAGCAAGCCAGTGGCTAGGTCAAGACAACCAAAATACAAGAACAAGACTATCGAATGCGATGGTCTAAAGTTCGATTCAGTCAAAGAGTCTAAACGTTATCGAGAGTTGAAGATACTCGAACGTTCAGGGGAAATCAGAGAGCTACAGACGCAATACGCGTTTGTACTCGCTGAGTCAGTCAGATTTAGCAATGAGCCACGTAAAAAGCCAGCACTTCGATACATAGCTGATTTTGTCTATCTCAAAGATGGGGCTCAAGTGGTGGAAGATGTCAAAAGCAAGATTTCTAGAAGTCTTGCTGAGTATCGAATCAAAAAGCACTTGATGATGTCGGTGCATGGGATTGAGATTTTAGAAGTTTAAGGGGCAATTATGAACGCAGTAGCAGAGAAGTTTGAACAATTTGAGTGGTTGACTCATGGCATCACTGCTAAGTCACCGCAATTCAATGATGAGACAAAAGGCACAGGAGAGAAACCTTTGGACTATCAAGATCGCTTGGGTGCTATTGCGTCAATGGAAACCCAGTTGGAGAAGTCGATTACTTCGGTGATCATCTTTGGACAGAACAGTAAGAGTGATTTTGAGTTTGTGCAGAATCATTTGGCAAAGATCATGATTGCAAATGCATTGAGTGATAAGCGTCGAGAACCAGAGGGGATTCAATTAGATTATTTGGCAGTGTTGATTGCTCGAATGGTAATTGATTTCTCAATAGATCCTGAGCTTGAGAATAACTTTACTGCTCAAGGTCGATTGTATTATGCAGGGATTCGCTCTTGGCAGATGACTCAAAATTCATATCGTTTAACATGGAAGCAATACGAAAACATGATGATTATTGCATTAGAGACATCAATCAAATGTGCCTCAGATGCAATTGAAAAGTATAGGAAAAATACTTACAAAGATTTAAAAGCATAGGGCTATCATTTAAATGATAACTAAGGTATAGTTTTTATATACTGGTCGTATTACGGTTCACCCAAGACCAAACAGTTTTTGCTACCCACCTACTCCAATACGTGGGTATTTTTTTGTCTGGACATTTTTAGAAACCGTTTAGTGCTACACTCCCACCGATAAATAGGAAAACACATGAATATTTGCATCGGTGGCGAACAGAACGGTCAGGTTGTAGAGAAAAGCCCGAATGATTACTTTCAGCAGTCAATCGTAATTGGCGACAAGACCTATAAGTTTTGGTTTTCAGATAAAGTAAGTTTTCATGATGCGTTTGTCGAGGCTGAGAAACTGGCAAGGCAGATCAAATAAGGGATTATCCCGTATTTAAAATTAAGGCGCTTAGGCGTCTTTTTTTATGCGCCATTAGCTCAAATGGATAGAGCATGGGTTTTCTATACCAATGGTTGTAGGTTCGAGCCCTACATGGCGTGCCATATTTCAGGAGAACAACATGCTCCGAATCAAGCAAATCTTCTGCCGTCACGTTTGGGAATATTCAGATTTCTTTACGGTGAGAGAGTGTCGGAAGTGTGGGAAGGTTAGGCCTATTTAGATTTTAAAGAGAAGTGATTTATGCTGTATAGCGGATCAGGCAATTCTAATCGGTCACTTCATCTTTAAAATTGAGCTATTCGGGAATTCCGAATAGCTGATAAGCGCAAAATGTGTAGCAGGGTAAATGTATGTTTAAGGGGGATGACATCAAATGTCACCCTAACAAAACCAACGCCACCTCAACGGTGGTTTTTTAATGCCTAGAGGAAAGTGGGATGTCAAAATTATTAGCATTATCAATGGTTGCATTCATTGGTACAAAATCAGTATTAGCAACAACAATGTCACGCGGTGAGTATAACGAGTACCGAGGTTGGACTATTCCTGAAAATGAAGATCCAGCTGAGCAAGGTTATTTGGTTGAATATGTCGATGGTGGCAAGCCAAATGATGAACGTCATAAGGGTTATATTTCTTGGTCGCCACGTGACGTTTTTGAAAAATCTTATCACCAGTCACAAACCCCACAAGACCGAGTGCGTTTAGAGCAAATCGAATTAACACAAAAGCTTGATGCGCTTGAAAACCTCCTCGACAAAGGTCAACCAGCATTCATTGATGATGAGCAATGGAAATTACTCAACAAGCAAGCTGAAATTATGGATCAGTACAGTGATGTCTTAGCAAAGCGTATTGCTTTGTTCTAACCTTTAGCTACGTTTCCTTTGCCCCGAAAGGGGTTTTATTTTGTCTTGGAGAAAGCCATGCGTTTAGGTCGAATTGTATTAGTAGCATTGGGTATGAGCGCAGCGTTTGCCGAGCCTGTTAAAAGACATGCCAGTGATTGGGATTCAATCAAATGGCGAGAACCAGTAAAAGGCAAATCAAAACCCAATAAGATCAGCCAAGCCAAAAGACGTAAGTACAAACGTCAAGGTCGGTTGTGATGGACAGAACCGAAGCACTAAGCAATCTTAAGCGGTACGAATCAGAGATCAGTAAATATCAAAGCCTATCTCGTGGTCTGATGACTCGTGATGAAATGATTGTCATTGATCGAAAGATTAGTCAGTTAAAAGAAAGAACTAAAGCAATTAGAAGTATGTTGAGTGATTGATCTTACTTGGATAATTTGATAATTTATTGTTTCTAAATTAATTATAGAGATAATAATGAAATCAAAACAATATATCTTAGTAAATATTTGTGGAGATAAATTTGGATTCTCAGATATAAGTAATAGCGGGAATCTAGAACTTTATCTATCTGGTCAAGAATATGATAAGTCGTCTTTTGAATTTGAATCTGCAAGTATTATTCTTATATTTGAAGCCAACTTAGAAGATGACATAAAAGAGATGATCCATAAATCCTTTCGTAAGCAGTTAGTTGGTTAACAACTAAACCTCCTTCGGGAGGTTTTTTATTGGAGATTCCTTTATGGAAGATATTGAGCTTCCGAAAGGGAGTGAGCCATTAGAAGATGATCGTCGAGAACGGTTAGCGCAAGAATACCTAAAGTGCTTGAACATTGCCAAGGCTGGTGAATTGGCAGGGTATGCGGATAAGAGTACTTCTTGGAGAGCGTGGAGTAATCCTGATATGCAGGATCGCATTAACTTTCTTAAAGGCGAACGTGCAAAAGAATTACATATTGAGCAGGTCGATGTCTTATCTCGCCTTTGGGCGGTAGCTACGGCTGATCCGCGTGAACTGGTAAAACACAAATTAGTAAATTGTCGTTTCTGTTGGGGTGAAGACCATCAATACCAATGGCGTGATGAAGCAGAGTTTGAAAATGCTTTACAACAAACGATAGCTGAAGAGAAAGAAATCCAACAAGAAAATCCAGATTATTCGGCCAATTATCCAACAGATGTTGGTGGGTATGGATTCCGCAGAACTAAACCACCTCATCCCGAATGCCCGTCATGTGATGGCGAGGGGAAAGGTTATTTGCACATTGAAGACACATCGACTTTAAGTGAATCAGCTCAATTATTGTATGCAGGCGCAAAGCAAACCAAAGAAGGCATTGAAATCAAAATGAATGATCAAATGGCTGCTTTGAAGTTAGTAGGTCAACATATTGGTATGTTTGCAGGAAAGATAGAACATTCAGGCACTATAGAAATTCAATCTCTTTCCGATTTGATGGATGAATTAAGCAAAGGGGATTAATAAGGAGGGCATATGCTTAAACCTGAGCATAGAGCAAAACTTGTTGATCAGCACTGGCGATTAAATAACATCTACTACATTACTGATAAAAAAGGTAAACAAGTCAAATTCAAGATGACTCTTGAACAACTTGAATACTTTGAAAACGAGTGGTCAAGAAACATTATTTTAAAAGCAAGGCAGCTTGGATTCACAACAGAAGTTTGTATTATTCAATTAGATGCTGCTTTGTTCATGTCTGATAAATGTGCATTGATTGCGCATACCTTACATGATGCTAAGAGGCTGTTTCGCGAGAAAGTTAAATATGCTTATGAGAAATTACCTCACCCTTTAAGAGCCGCTAATCCACTTCTTATTGAAACAAAAGAGGAGTTGGTATTTAAGAAGGGTGGATCTGTCACTGTTAGTACGTCATTTCGTGGTGGTACATTAAAACGGCTGCATATTTCTGAGTTTGGTAAAATTTGCGCCAAATATCCAGATAAAGCGCGTGAAATTGTCACTGGTGCTTTTGAAGCAGTAAGTGTTGATGGAAAAATCACGCTTGAATCAACTGCTGAGGGTAAGGCTGGTTATTTTTATGATTACTGCCAGGAAGCTGAAAAGCTTCAATTACAAGGTAGAACATTAGGAATCTTAGATTGGAAATTCTTTTTCTTCTCCTGGTGGAAAAATGGTGAATATGCCTTACCAGTTGCTGGAGAAATTCCGCAGCGCCTAAAAGATTATTTTGCTGAGTTAAAGGCAAAATACAATATAAACACCACACCCGAACAACAACAGTGGTACTGGCAAAAAGAGAAAACGCTTGGTGATGACATCAAGCGAGAATATCCAAGCATTCCATCTGAGGCATTTCAGCAATCAGTTGAAGGCGCATATTACAAGAAGCAATTTAAATTCTTATATGCAAATGGTCGAGTTGGTGAGTTACCAAGTAATGATCATTTGCCAGTAATGACCTTTTGGGATTTAGGCGTTTCAGACTCAATGGCAATTTGGTTTATCAGGAAAATTTCTGATGAATGTTATCAAGTCATTGATTACTACGAGAACTCGGGTGAAGGCTTAAGACATTACTTTAAAGTGTTGAAAGATAGAGGCTACACATATTCAAAACACTACGCACCACACGACATCAAAAACCGTTCTTTAACAGGTGATGCTAAATCTCGTCTAGATATCGCTAAAGAAGGTTATGAAATCGATGGTGAAATCTATTCCGTTCGATTTGAAGTGGTTGAAAGCATAGGTGTGATGGATGGTATAGAACAGACTCGTGAGATCCTTAAATACTGTGAGTTTGATGAAACCAAGTGTGAAGAAGGTATTTCTCATTTAGAAAACTATCGTAAAGAGTGGGATGACAAAAAAGGGTGTTGGAAAGATAAACCTCTGCATGATCATACCTCTCATGGTGCTGATGCATTCCGCATGTTTGGTGTAGCGATGAATAAGCGAGAAAGAAAAGTCAAAACTCGAAGAATTCGAGGGATGGCTTAAATAGTATGCACCTTCGGGTGCTTTTTTTATTGGTATTAATATGGCAGTGACAGATCAACATCCGCAGTACGCAGCGGTCAAAAAGAGTTGGCAACTGATGCGAGATTCAAGCTCTGTTGCTGGCGAAGAAACCATAAAAGAAGCTACAACCAAGTATCTACCAAAATCAGCAGGTCAAATCGAAGCTGAAAAACAAAGTCCATTAGGTAAAGAGATTTACGCTGGATATTTGCAACGTGCTCAATATCCATTATGGGTCCAAGATTCATTGCGAACTATGATTGGTTTAGTTTCTAAACTTACTCCTGAAATTCAAATCAAAAGCAATTTGATGAAGCATTTAGAAGAAAATGCAACAAATGATGGATTCGGATTAAAGCAGTTATTCATTCGAATAGTTGAGCAGATTATTGAATTTGGCCGTTGTGGGCTTTACATCGATGTAGATGGTGATGGAAAACCTTATTTTGCTCTGTATGACGCACTGTCTATCATCAACTGGAAGGAAAACAGTGTTGGTGGTCGAAAGGACACCACTTTGGTTGTTTTAGAAGAACAACATAATGTGGGCGAGGATAAATACAGTCATACAACCAAGACTGTACAGCGCTCATTAGAATTGAATGATGGTACTTTTGAAGTGTTCCTGCACGACGGTGGGAAAACTGAAGAAAAGACTCCGAAAATTGGAGATAAAAATCTAGGTTTTATTACTTTTGTATTTATCGGTGCAACGAATAATTCGCCAAATGTTGGATCAATTCCATTGTTATCCATGGCAAAGGCTGCGATCAAGTATTACCAGTTATCAGCGGATTATTTTCAATCACTGCATCATACGGCTCATCCTCAACCATGGATTAGTGGCTTGTCCGATGATGACGAAATCAGTGTTACTGGTGTAATGGCTGTTTGGGATTTACCTCAGGATGCTGAATGCGGATATTTGGAGATTCAAGGCGTAGGAATTGATAAAACCAAAGCTGAAATGGATTCTCAAAAGAATGCTGCATTAGAAGCTGGTGCAAAGGTTATTGACACCAATACTCAAGAATCAGGTGAAGCACGTCGAGCAAGACAAGATGATCAGCACGCAAGTTTACACAGTATTGTGACTTGTGCTGCTGAAGGTATTGAGCAGGCATTAAAATATGCAGCGCAATGGCTTGGGCTAAATCCTAATGATTATGTGTTCACGGTAAAAGCTGAATTCTCAAATCAATCTTATGATATCAATTTGGCTAGGCAACTTTATGAAGGCGCATTGGCGGGAAAAAATTCATTCTCAACTTACTGGGATTACATTGCTACTGGCAAACTTCCTGAAGGTGGGTACCAAGAAGAATTGCTTAAGGTTGAACAAGAAACTGAAGGCACATTAAATATGGGTTAGACCATGAATAACTCGATTCAAGAGCAAGCGTTTCTAAATGCATTTATACAGCATCAAACTTATTTGCACCGGGCATCGAGTCAAACTGTTAATGAGATGTGGCAGGTTTTTAGCAATCAAACTAATGAAATGGTTGTGAAACTTCGTGATTTGCTGGATGAATTAAGCGATCAAGAGAAAGTAGCCTTATCTGGTGCACAATACACAACACCAAAGCTCAAAGAAGTGCGCAGCCTTATTGATGAATGGTTCCTAAGCTTGAGTGTCGCACTGCCTGAAACTTTTGCAGTAACAGCAACGGCTTTTGCTGTTTACGAGTCTATGTGGTTATCCAAGGCACTAAACAATTCAATTAAAGAGCCTGATAGCAAAAAACTGTATACAAAGATCAGGCACAAACCTTTAACTGGTGGTGCTTTGGTAGATAGTTTGCTTGAGAATATTGCCACTATAGCGCGCCAAAAAGTTGAATATACGATTCGAGATGGAATTAATTCTGGTCAAACTAATTATGAAATCATTAAACGAATTCGAGGTTATGACAAAACGATTGATGGAAAGAAAGTTCATTTTGATGGTTTGATCGATCAATCGTTTAAAGATGTGGATCGGGTGGTTAGGACCGCGCGAAGTCATGTGTCAAATCAATCTTATTTGTCTACTTGGGATGCTTTGGGATTTGATTTCTACAAGTTCTTTAGTGTGCTTGATGGTAGAACTTCATTACTGTGCGCGTCTTTAGATCAAACAACATGGCAAAAGGGTGATCCAAATATCAGGCATCCACCATTGCATCCCCATTGTAGATCAACTTTGCTTGGCGTAGATGCCGATGGGAAGGTTGCTGGATTAAGACCATTTGTGGCAGATAATCGAGCGATTAAGGATATTCCTAAAGATCAGCGTGATGGCAAGATAGGTCAAGTTGATGCTAATACTTCATATAAAGATTGGTTTCCAAATCAGAGCAAAGAATATCAAATTGAATGGCTTGGTAAGACTCGATATGAATTATGGAAAACTGGAAAATATCCAATTCAGCGATTTATTGACCCTTTGACTGATCGGAAATATACGTTGAAGCAGTTGAAAGAAATGGATCAAAAGACTTTCGAAGAACTTTTTATTTAGTGTAGTATATTTTTCAAGAATTGGAAAATTTTTGGAGCTTATATGAAATTCTCATACATTAATAAGGATGAAAAGAATGTTTCTGGTGAATGCGAAACATTTCACAATATAAATCTTGGGCATGGTAGTTCGTTGAAGGCTGCCAATATTGAAACAGATGTAATGGAAGCTATACTTGATGAAATGAATTTTTATCAGAAAACTAAAGGTATTGATTTTATTCCTGCTTTAAGATTTGCTGTTGATAATGAGGGTAATGTCTTTAATGCTGATGATTTGCCTGATTTAACTCCACTTGGATCAAAGTGGAAAATTATAGATTAATTTTTTAAGCCTAAAAGCACCCATCTGGGTGCTTTTTTATTGCCTGCGCAAAGCTCAGGTTCACAAATCCGCAAGGCGGTTATTCGAGGAATAGACAATGTCAGATGACAATAAAGTTGATTTAAACAACCCTGAAATTCAAGAAGCAATCAAAAATGCCGTAGATGAACAGGTCAAAGGCTTGAAGGCAAAAAATGATGAACTTCTTGGTAAGAACAAAGACTTAAACACTGAACTTTCAGGCATTAAAAAGCAGTTGGAAGGGGTGGATTTAACAGCAGTTAAAGACCTTCTTTCAAAAGCCAATATGGATGAAGAATCAAAACTGATTGCCGAGGGCAAGATTGATGAAGTCATTCAAAAGCGTACAGAAAAAATGAAGCAGGACCATGACAAACAACTACAGGCTGAAACTGAGCGGGCAAATAAAGCGGAAGCATATGCAAACCAGTTTAAACAGTCAGTAGTGAAAGGTCAGATCGCTCAAGCGTTCAGTGGTGTTGGTGGTTTATCAGAAGCGACAGACGATGTTACGGCTTTAGCTTTATCACAATTTGCTTTAGATGAAAAAGGCAATGCTGTGATGATCGATGCCAATGGCGAAACAATCATTGGGAAAGATGGCACAACACCATTGAGCCCTAAAGAATGGGTCGAAAGTCTGCGTGAAACAAAGTCTTATTTCTTCCCTAAAGCTCAAGGTTCTGGGGCACCAGGTTCAGGAACATCAACTAAAAAATGGTCTGACTATACAGAATCAGAACGTGCAGCAATTGCGCGTGAAAATCCAAACGCATTTCAACAGTTATTAAAAACTAAGGAAAACTAATTTATGCCAGCTACTCGTATTGCGGATATTTTTGTTGGAGATTACTACCAAACATTAGATCCAGTGAACTCACCTGAAAAAACGGCAGTTTATCAGTCAGGAATCGTTACTAAAAACCCAGCTTTGAGTGATATTGCAAATAATGGTCAAGGCACTTCAACGATTTCTTACTGGCAGGATCTTGATGCCAGTGAAGAAGCAAACGTCTCTACAGACGATCCAGATCAAAAAGGTAAAGTGGGTAAAGCGTCGCAAGGCAAGATGCAAGCGCGTACTCTTTATTTGAACAAACCTTATGGCGTGTCAGATTTAACGACTGAGCTTGCCAACAGCGAACCAATGCAACACATTCGCAACCGTTATGGGAAGTATTGGGAGCGTCAATGGCAGCGTTATTTGTTAGGTGCTGCACGTGGTGTGATTGCATCTAACCTTGCCAATAATTCAGGCGATATGGTTATTGATGCTGGCGCAGCGATGACCGCGACAGCAATGCAAGATGCAGCATTTACCGCTGGTGATGCTGCTGATCAGTTTGCTGCAATTGGCGTGCATTCTGTTGTAATGAAGCAGATGGTGCAAAAAGACCTGATCGAGTATGTGAAAGACTCTCAAGGCAACATCATCTTAACTACTTACCTTGGTAAGCCAATCTTTATGGATGATGGTCTTACTTATGGTACTAAACAGTATCTTTCAATGTTCTTTGGTACGGGTGCCTTCGGTTATGGTGAAGGTACACCAACAAATCCAGTCGAAGTACAGCGTGATGCCTTAGGTGGTAATGGTGGTGGTTCTGAAATCATCGTAGAGCGTAAGACTTACATCTTACAGCCTGCTGGGTTCTCATGGAAAGGTGAGGAAGATCCAAATAAAACTCCAACAATTGCTCAGTATGCAAATGCTGCGAATTGGGAGCGTGTATTTGATCGTAAACTTGTGCCTTTTGCTGCGGTAATCTCAGGTACACCTTAATAAACTTGGCGGCTTCGGTCGCCTTTGCTTAGGAGAATAAAGTGAAAGTTATTTATACAAATACAATTCCTGAAAATCAGCAACCAAATATTTGCTACCGAACTTCATTTCTAGGTGTTATCTCTGCCGCAACTTCAGTTGAAGTCGATGATGAATTCCCAAATGCTGAGGCAGTAAAACAAGCCTATGCGTTCTTAAATGCTCAGGCTCTATCAGTTCAAGTTAATGTAGGCATCACGCCTGAATTACAAGCAGTTGTTGATGAAGCAAAAGCCGAGTGTGAAAAGGTGGTTGCAGAACGTGATGAAGCTTTAGACCAGCTTAAAACATCAAAAGGGGAATTTATTGCATTCCAAAATGATATTGAAGCAATGAAAGCCCGAATCACCGAATTGGAAGCAAACGCCGATAAAACGGATGATGAAAAACCGAAAACAACCAAAGCAAAGTAGGTGAGTCATGAGTTTTGTCACTGAATCAGAAGTTGAGCAAGCGCTTGGGGATACTTGGACCAGCCAAAGTGAAAGTGACAAGGCTCAACTTCTTAAGAAAAGTCGAGCATATTTAATCGCTCGCAATGTTAAAGATTATGAAAATGTTGATGATGTGCCACAAGATTTAAAAGATGCATCTTTTGAAATCATTAAAGGCATCATTGATAAAAAACTCTATATCGATAAAGACCAAGATCTTAAATCCAAACGAGTCAAAGCTGACAGTGTTGAAAGTGAAAAGGTATACCAAGATGGCTCCAAATCAATAAATGCAACTGAGCAATACATTTGGGATTTGATTAAGCCTTATACCAAAAAGTCTCGAGTTCAAATGGTAAGGAAATTGTGATGAATAACAACTACGTTCCAGAATGGCATATTTCACCTTTTGATCATTCAAAATACACACTTGTTCGCAATCAAGATCAGTTCGATCTACTGTTTGACGATGTAACTGATACACAAGAATTTATGCATTTGGGTGCTGGTGCTCAGGTTGATTATTACGACAAAGGTAAGCATTGCATTGTTCAATTGGGCGATTGCAGCGAAAGAACACTGATTGAAGTTCATGGGCTTTTACTACATGAAGCGGTTCATATTTGGCAGCGAATCAGAAAGCTAATGGGTGAGAAAAAGCCAAGCACTGAGTTTGAGGCATATTCAATTCAGCGTATCGCTCAAGATTTGTTTGCTATGTTTGAGGAAAGCGAGAGTTTGAATGGGATTGAGAGATGAACTACAAGCCGACATTGGAGAGGCATTTGATACTGATTTAGCTGATGCAATTACCACTTTCACTTGCTCCAAAGAAATCCAATCAGGTGATTTCGACTTTGAAACACAGACTTATCCCGTAGTGACTGTTGAGCAATATTCAGGACGTGGTGTTTTTGGCTCATATAAGCGTGATTTGGTAAAGCCTATTAATTACCAAATTGAAGATGTAAAAGCTACTGTGCTTCAAAATGAAGTAACGGGTGTGCCTCAGATTGATGATGTTTGGGTGGCAGGTGGTCAATTCAAAATTTTGAATGTAGGTAAAGATCCAAGCGGAAGTATATGGGTTTGCCAGTTGAGGAAATTTTAATCTTGATTGATAGGTGGGTTTTATGAGTTGGAACGGATTAAGACCATCACAATTCACACTCCAAGTTTTACGTGATGGCTCAGAATTACAAAGAAAAATTACAGCAGCAATGCTTCAAGGTGTGATCCTTAGAAGTCCAGTAGATACTGGGGCTTTCAGAGGAAATCATCGTGTTTCACTTGGCAGTGTCGATTACACCAAAGACTTTCAGAAAATAGATAAATCAGGTACCACTACCATTGCAGATGGAATGGCTAAAATACTGAGCGTTCAATTAGGAATGAGAGTCTTCATTAGTAATAATCTGCCTTACGCAATCGCTCTAGAGAATGGACATTCTGGGCAAGCACCACTAGGAATTTATTCAATCACATTTCAGTCAGTTACGAGTAGATATAAATGATGACTTTATCAGAGGCTGAATTGGCGATATACAAGCGAATAGGTCAATTTACTGGGGTGGAAAAAACGAATCTTCGGATAGAAAATCAGAAAACTTCAGATGGTAAGCCATTTGATCCACCATCAAATAAACTTTGGTGCAAAGTTTATATTCAGTATGGAGATAGTTTGATTGCAGGTATTGGAAATGAACCCTGTATTCGAGATATAGGTACTATTTCAATCCAATGTTTTGCACCAAAGAACACTGGAACCATTGAGATGACAAAGTTGTGTGATCAATGGCGTGATTTTCTTCAATCATTCGGTGTTTCTTCTCTTGAGGTCTATAAAGTCCATGCACCAAAAGATATGGATGATGATAATTTTTACGCTAAGATAATGAGAGCCGAATTTAGGGTGAATTAAATGGAAGCAAGAAAATTCTATAAATTATCAACTTGTGACTACGATGGTTACAAGTCCACTAATAGAAAAGTTATTGGACTATTCTCAACTGAAGAAAAATTAAAAAAGTACATAGTTAATGTTCTGAAGTTGAAATTAGATGATTGGGGTTACACTCATGAAATTGAAGAGTTAGAAGTTATTGATTAGTGACTTGTATACGAGCGCTATACAAGTTCATTGAATATTAAATAATTTAACCAAGTTTTACCTTTAAGCCGAACTGTGATAGTTCGGCTTTTTTAATGCCTGAAATATGGCATCCAAGCCAACTAGGGTAGCTCCTGAAAGGAAGATGGTCGTTTCGACTACTCATTGCATCTTCTTGTTGGCTCTTTTATTACCTATGCCATTCACCACAATTTATTGATGCTCAGGTGAATGGTTTAAATCAATTGAGCATCTAGGAGTAAACCATGTCAAACGTACCAACGACACAAGAAATTGTGATTGTGGAAAATGAAAAGGCTTTGACCACATCGTTACATATTGCAGATGGTGCGAGAGCGAATCACAAAGCTGTGATGCAGTTAATCAAAACGCATATCCATCACTTTAATAAATTTGGAAGGGTGGCATTTGAAATGCGACCCTTTGAAACAGAAGGTGGTATTCAATCTAGAAGAATTGCCATCTTAAACGAACAACATGCAACGTTTCTGATGACACTAATGCGCAATACAGAAAGAGTTGTAGATTTTAAGTGTGCTTTAGTTCAAGCGTTTTATAAGACAAAAGAATATCTGAATTCTCAATATCAATCACATGCAAATATCCATAATAAGCTTAGTTTGCAATTGGATTTAGAAAAAGCAGATGCGAGTTTAGCTGGGCATATTCTAGGAAGTTATCGAAAGAAACGTGACACATTAGTTGGAGCAATCAAAGAAGTAGAACGTTTGATGCAACCATGTTTATTTGAATAAATAGTTTTACAAACCAACACCTCCTTAAAGGAGGTTTTTTTATGCCTAAATTAAGGAGAACTTGATGAGTTCTGGAGCTAAACAATTAACCCGAGTTGGTTTTGAAGCATCACCTGGTGTGATTGCAACAACTTGGAATACATTTGCATTTACCACCAATGGTTTGGATGCCTCTGCACAAACTACCGAATCGCAAACGATTAAAGATTCACGAATTGCAGCCGGCACTTTAGTAACTGGTGTTGAAGTGCAGGGAGATATTAAATCTGAATGGGCTTATGGCATTCAAGATGGAGTCTTAGAGTTGGTAGCCTTCAACCAATGGGCAGCCAACGTTTTAGCTTTTGGCGGCACTACCCGAAGAACGCTTTCGATTATTCGCGGCTTTAGTGATATCGATAACTTCCAAGTTTTCACTGGTTGCCACATTAACCAATGGACTTTATCAATTCCTGATAGTGGCATTGTGACTTCTAAATTCGCAATTATGGGAATGAAGCGTACTGCTTATGAGGTTGCTCCGACTGGTACCGTAACACCGGCAGTGGATGCAGTACCTTTAACTAGCCTATCCACTGGTGACATTCTTATTGATGGTGAAAAGAAACCAGGAATGTGCATCACTCAGATTGAATTAACTATTGATAATACAATGCAAATTCAGAAGTGCTTAGACTATGAAAATAACATTGCCGCAATCTTAGAAACCATTATGAAAGGCAGTGGTAACTTTACAATTGCATGGTCCAAAAACACTGCAGAACTTTATGAAAAACAATTCTTAAATGAACCGATCGGTCTTGAATATTCATTGAAAGATACTGCAGGTAATAAATACACACTCAAACTACCTAAGGTTCAAGTATCTGCGCCTTTGCCAAGTGGTGGCGCTGGTGATGTATTAACTACTCAGTTCTCGTTCACAGTCGCGGATGTTGCACCGACTCTTACACGTATTCCTGTAGTTGCGGGGCCTTAATCATGTTAATTGAAATCGAAGAACAGAAGTCCATTGAATACGTTCAAGAATGGTTTGATTTTAAAGATGGCGTGAAATTACTCATTGCGAGTATTGATAAGCCATCGTTCCAGCGCTCACTTGAACTTAATGGGATTCAAGCCGAGCAAGAGCTTGCAGGCATTAAGGCAGTAACAGATGAAGGAGCAGTTAAGGCCAAATTAGGTTTTAACCGTGCTGTATCACATCTCTTGCTAGGATGGGTTGGACTAGTCGGTAAGGATAAGAAGCCGATCGAATACAGCGCGCAAAATGCAGAGCTGATTTGTACAAGCTCAAAGCAATCACTTGAAATTATTGTCTTCATTATGGAAAAGGCTAAAGTGATCCATGACTCTAAGACTGAAGAGATTGCTGATGAAGTGGGAAAGTCCTCAAGCACTACGAACAAAGAAACATCAAATGGTGCGAAGAAAAAACCGCAGAAGTCTACCAAAAGCTCGGCATAAAACCACCTGAGCGTTTAGAGCCAAGCTTTACGGCAGATCACATCATTAAAGCCTTTAATTTAATTTCAAAGGCTCGACGTTTTATTGCCTTTCCGCAGGGAGGTGGGTTCTATGACTCACTGACTCTTGCTGACATTAAAAGCTATTTTGATGTGTACGGTTGCGATTTAGATCGAGGGCTTTTTGTTGAGTGTATTTTTGCGCTAGACGGGAAGTGCTTGAGTGAAGTAAATAAGTCATAAGCGCTATCAAACCAAAACTTCTAACAAATTTTATTTAGAGATGCGCTTATAAGAGAGAACAATATTCGTATGGTTTTCTTGATTCCAAAACAAAACCCCGAGAGTTCACAGCTCTTGGGGTTTTTGTTTCCAACCCACAACGCACACTTGAGGATCAGAACATATATGAATTATACCCCCAAAAACCAATTAAAGGTAGACGGAAAAATGAGCGAATTAGGTGCTGATAAAGCTGGTAACAAATTAGCAACTGCCGCAATTATTGCATCAGTATTATTTGGAATCGCGGCAGTGATTGCTGCAATACGCTGGTGGTAATAAACATGATAATCAAACCATAAAACCGATCTTTTAAAGGTCGGTTTTTTATTGTCCGCGATGCGCCCTTAGGCGCTTTTGTACGCCTAAAGGAAAAGCCATGGCTGAACAACGCAGCACACTCATTATTGAAATTAGCTCAGAACAAGCAGCACGTAACGCACGTGCTTTAGATCGAGAGCTACAAAGTATCGAACGCACTGGTAATTACGCAACTACTTCAATGAACTCTATGTCAGTGGCAGCACGTCAGTTGGCAGGGTATTTGGCAGGGGTTGTGACTGTTGGTACTGCGATCGCTAAGATGGATACTTATACTGGTTTAAATAACAAACTTAAATTAGTCACTAAAAGCCAATCTGAACTCAATACTGCAATGAACGATACCTTCAAAATCGCTCAAAATACTGCACAAGCTTGGGATTCAGTTGCACAGATCTATCAACGTTTTTCTGACAATGCACAGCGTTTAAATATTACTCAATCGAAAACCGCAGAATTAACTGATACCGTTGCTAAAGCTATCGCAATTAGCGGTGGTTCAGCTGCTTCGGCAGAAGCTGCATTAGTTCAATTTTCACAAGCTTTGGCTTCCAATGTTCTACGCGGTGAAGAGCTTAACTCTGTAATGGAGCAAGCGCCTGGACTCGCAAAGGCAATTGCTCAAGGTATGGGAATCACTGTAGGTCAATTACGTTCAGTTGCTGCAGAAGGAAAGATTACAGGTGATGTTCTTGTTGATGCTTTAACAAAGGCACGTGGTTCAGTAAATGAACTATTTGGCAAAACGGATTTCACTATTGCTCAGTCATTCACGCAATTATCGAACGAAGTCACTAAGTTTGTAGGTGAGGCTGGTAAAGGGAGTGGGGCTGCAAATGCAATTTCAGGATCTCTAACTTTACTCGCAGAAAACCTTAACAACGTAACCAACATTGCTATGATCGGTGGTGCTTATTGGGTTGGCACTTATATTCCTGCACTTTATAAAAGTGTAGTTGCAGGATATGGAAAAGCTACCCAATTAGTTGAACAAACAGCTATTCAATGGGCAGCGATTGAAGCTGAAAAAGTAGCCGCAGCACAAGAATTGGCAGGCGCGGAGGCTAAATTAGTTAATCTTCAAGCTACACGCGCGCAACTTATCGAAGAGTTGAAACTAGAATTAGCTCGTAAGAAAAAACAAATTTCAGATCAAGGTGCAATTAATTCTGACATTAGAATGGGGCTTTTACGTCAACAACAAGCTGCTATTAATACTGAATTAACTGCCACTGAAAATGCTTTAGCAGCAGCTAGAACAAGATCAGCTGTAGCAAATAATGCAACAATGGGGGCTGGGCGTGGTTTACTCGGATTACTTGGTGGAGCTGGAGGATTAGTAGGTATTGTGGCAGCCGTTGGCGCATCAATGCTTTTAATGAGAGACAATACAGACTCAGCTACAAACTCCCTTAATATTCAAAAGCAATCGGTTAGAGAGATTGCAGCTGAATATAGTAAGTTATCAGCAGCTAAACTTATCTCAGAAATGGATGAAATTGATAAAAGAATCAAAAAATCACAATCTGATGCTTCAAAAGCTAGAGATAGCTTATTGGGAATGGTAACAGGTAGTTCTGAGTCAATAAGTAATGAAGAAATTAAACGTCAAAACCTAATGCTTGATCAACTTAAAAAGATCAAGGAAGAAGGTTTAAGTACAGCTGCTGCACTTCAGAATCTGAGTAAATCAAAATTATTTACAGATGGGGAGATTAAAAGTGCGCAGCGTTATTTTGCTCAATTAGATGAGGGTATAAGTTCAGCACGTGAATTTGGTTATCAGAAAGAATTAGCAAACAGCTATATGGCTAAAGCTTCAGGTCTTTATGAGGAAAATGCAGACAAAATTTCAAAGCTCACAAACGAGTCTGAGCGTTTAAATGAGTCATATTCAAACTCTAAAGAGTCAATTGTTAAATCAGCTGAATCCTTTCTTCAAATCAGTGAAAATTCTGGTGCCTCAGCAAAACAATTAATTATTGCTAAAAATGCTCTAGATAGTTATAGCAAAGGAACAATTTCAGCAACGCAATTATCGCGGATATTTTTGGAAAATCTTCCAATTCCTCAAAAAACAATTGATTCATTTATTGCTCAATCAAAGCAAGCTGATGGCTACAAGAATTCAGTAGCTGGTGTGAACGTTGAGCTTAAGAAGCAAATTGATTTTAGAAATACTTATTTAAGTCAGCATCAAGGTGTTTTAGCTGCTGAAAAAGAGGTAACAGAAGAGAAACGGAAGCAATTGGCCAATGAGCAGAGACTAAGTGAACTCCGAAAATCTGCCAACAAATCAATGCTTGACGATAATTATTGGATTAATACTTATAATCGAGAATTGAAAAATATTGGTGGTGATAAACAGAAAGCTTCAACTTTTGCTGATTTTGCACTTAATTGGCGAAAAGAGAACAAAATCGAAAGAGATGTTCAGTTAACCACCGAGCAAGCTAAAATTTTAAATGATCTGTGGGTCTTAGATCAGAAGCGTAAAACACTATCGGATGAAGCAAGTAAATCCGAAAAAGATCGAACCAAAGAAATGGAGGCTCAACAAAAACTGCAAGCCAAACAAGCTGTATTACTTGCGGGGAATAATGAACAGACTCGTAATATGCTTCGAGTTTATCAATCCTTTCGTAATGCAGGTTTAGGTGATAAACAAGCCCGCGTAATGACAGCTCAAGTTGGCCGTGAAAATGATTTTCGTAACAGTGATATGTTTGGAAGTCACAAGGATGCGAATAACGGCTATACAAATACTGGCTTTATCTCTTGGCAGAAAGGTCGTTCAACTCAACTCATGCAGTTTTTACAAGGGCAAGGTGTTCTTGATAAGAACGGTAAGATTCAACAATCTCAAGATGCTTTAGATGCAATGGCTAAATTCTTGATGCAGGAAATTGCAACTGGAAAAAGTTATGGGAAAACTAAGAACGCCTTAAACGATGACAATCTTAGTTATCGAGAGCTAGAAAAAATTGTTGGTCAAAATTTTATTGGATGGGACTATAACGGCAGAAAGTTAGGTAAAGATAAAGCTTCACAACATCTTTCAAAACAAGATAATTATTTTAATCAAATTAGTAAAATTTTAGGTGCAAATCCTGAAAATGTAATGAGCTCGATTAAAGATTTATCTAAGTTTGAAGATGAAGCTTTTAAAGCACGTGCCAAGACAGAAGAGGAAATTAAGCAACTTCAAGCCAAGTATGATACTGAAGCAATTACACGCTCCAAAGCACGAGAAGAAGCAATTAATGAAGCGACTGTGTTGGGGCAGCTAGATTTACTCCCAAAAATCAAAGAACGCTACAATGCCCAAGATAAATTGGCAAAACTCCAGCAGGATTATGAGCTAAATGGCTACAAATATACCGAGGATCAAAAGCTAATCTATCAGCGTGATTCAGCTAAGCTGCAATTAGATGCTGAGGGTAAATATAGTGATGAGGTTAAGACTCTCCATAAAAAGTCAATTGATGATCTTTATGATTATGAAATAAAGAAAACCAAGCTAGTCAGAGAAAGCGCACTTTTTGAGCATAAAAGAGTATTAATGCTTGAGGCTGATGCAATTAAACAAAAGTACCAACTCGAAAGAAGGGAAATTGAGTTAAATGCTAAAGCCAAAGGTTATGATGCTGAGTATTTAAAGGCTTATAACGCTAGCTACATTCGGGGTGGTGTTGGGATTGATGATAATCATACATCAAGAACCAAAAATCAATTCTTGCCAAATACGCCTTATACAGACAAGGATTCGGACCTTGAGAAGCTCAAAGCTTATAGTGGGCTACTCCTTCAAAGCCAAGGAATAATGCAGACAGTAGTTAATATGGCTAAGAATGGTAGAGGTGAGGACTCCAAAACATTTAAAATGCTAGGAGGTGGGCTTGAGGCTATAACCGGAATACAACAGCTTACTAGCGCTAGATCTGGTCAAAAATCCGAATTAGGCAAACTAAATGAGGAGAGAGATAATGCATTAAAACAGTTGCAAGAAAGACTTGATGCTGTAAAGAATGCTGAGGACGCATCCCATCAAGAAAGGCTTGATGCTGAGAAAGTATTCCAATCAGCAAAAGAGCAACTTCAAAAGGAGTATTCTGTAAAGTCGGTTGAAGCAGTTAAAGCCGATAACCAGAATCAGCTTGCTTTTTATGGTCAAATGCTTTCACAGACATCGGTTGTTTGGTCTGATATGACTCAGTTGATTAAGGATGCTAAGGGTGAAAATTCCAAGACATTTAGGGCAATGTTTTTAGCGCAACAATCAATGGCAATTGCTCAGCAGATTATCAATACAGAGTTAGCAGCCGGGGCAACTACTGCTCAAACTGGTATTTTTGGAATGCCCGCAGCTGCGGTGATCCGTGGAGTTGGTTATGCTTCGGTTGGATTGATTGCTGCACAAACAATCTCCGAGTTCTCAAATGGTGGTTACACAGGGGCTGGTGGTAAGTATGATCCAGCAGGTATTGTTCACAAGGGTGAAGTGGTATTCTCTCAAGAAG